>RQJG01052886.1:0-12170 GCA_009756435.1 Chionodraco myersi
ATGTAAGAAGTAAAAAGTACAGGTATTTGGGTTCAACATGTGAGAAGTAGAAAGTACAGGTATTTGAGTTCAACATGTAAGAAGTAGAAAGTACAGGTATTTGAGTTCACCATGTAAGAAGTAGAAAGTACAGGTATTTGAGTTCAACATGTAAGAAGTAGAAAGTACAGGTATTTGAGTTCAACATGTAGGTGCATTGTTTGTTAAGTAAAAGTACAGGTATTTGAGTTCACCATGTGAAGTAGAAAGTACAGGTTATTTGGGTTTCAACATGTAAGAAGTAGAAAGTACAGGTATTTGAGTTCAACATGTAAGAAGTAGAAAGTACAGGTATTTGAGTTCAACATGTGAGAAGTAGAAAGTACAGGTATTTGAGTTCAACATGTAAGAAGTAGAAAGTACAGGCAGGCTATTTGTGTTCAAAAGAAGTCAAAGTAAAAAGTCGTCAGAAAAATAAGCAGTGGAGTAAAGTACTGATACCAGAAACATGTACTTAAGTACAGTAACGAAGTATTTGTACTCCACTACTTCCCACCTCTGTTTATAACAGAGTAAGGGTCTATTCAAGTGACATAAATAAAGTCAAATAATAAAAAGATCCGCATGTGTTGTGAAAGCTCACCGCTAGAGGGCAGTATTTCAAAACAACACTGGATGCAAGCTACCGCTAAAGCAGCAGACGAAGAAGAAGCCTCAGTAGCCATTATGTAGAATGTAGAACTCTTCGGTCTGAAAACAGATTGTTCTCCCCTAGAAACAGAGACCCTGCACCGGGGAGACCAGCACCGCGAACTGGACGTGTATAAACCCCACCGGAGGAAGTGTGTGTGTTGTTTTTAAAGACGATGAGGCAGCCACACACACACCGGATGTGTCCTCTGAGGAAAGAGATAACATGAAAGGTAAAGGAGCCGAGCTGTGCTCCATGGAGGCAGGGAGCAGTGGGGTGATTCTGTGTGATCCTAACGACTGTGTGGACAAGAAGACGGACCACGTTTTCAACCTGCTCTCCCTGAACGACACCGCGAACAACCAGCACCATCACACCGTGGAAGACGTGGTTCTCACAAACAAATATGGCGATAAGATCTGCGGTCAGATCTGCACGGAAAACAACGAGAGTAAACTGGTCAGGGGGGTGACGTCACATGCATTGATTTCCAGCACTTCTTCTTCCTCATCTTCTTCATCGTCTTCTTCCTGTGAAGCCATGGACACCTCGGGGTTTATTTCCGGGCTGCAGCAGGAGGGTGTAAACACGGCCTCGTCCACTGGTCCTGGATCCGCTGCTGCTGCTGGGGAAACCTTCTCCGGAACCATCACCATCAACAACCAAAGCATCATAGTGACTATAGAGAACGGGATTCTCACGCTGGCCGCCCCCCCGGAGGGATATGTGCACAAGGAGGACGACATGGTGAGTTTAAAGGAGCACCTGGGCATGAAGGACCATGAGGATATTGTGCTGCTGAACTACGACAGCGGCACCAAGTCCATTGGGAAGATCAGCACCTTAGCAGTGACCAATCAGCAGGACGAGCCCAGAGCTGGCTTGTCTGTCAGTGAGTCCGACCTGGCTCTGGTGGAGGATTGCTCGCTCTCAGATCATGGCACTTCTTTGGGTGCCAGTGTGAAGCAGGAGGCGGGGGGGGTGTGTGCCGTCACTGAGGCGGATCTGGTCAGCCCGTGCTCTAAGAACTCACCCGCAGACTGTGACAATGCTGATTTCCAGTCGTTACCCCTCATCAGGTCCAAAAAAGACACGTTGGTGCCCATCGGGTGTCCAGAACCGGGCTGCGCTTTCACGTTTGATTCGCGTCAGAAGCTGAAAGTGCATCTCCTGAACCACGCAGAGGACCCCAGGCCGTACCAGTGCACGGTGCAGGGCTGTGGGTGGGCGTTCGGCACTTCTTACAAACTAAAACGGCACCTCCAGTCCCACGACAAGCAGAGGCCGCACACCTGCCAGTTCGAAGGCTGCGGCCGGCGCTTCACCACCGTCTACAACCTGAAGGCTCACGTCAAGGTCCACGAACAGGACAACGCCTTCACCTGCGAGATCTGCAGCGAGAGGTTTCGCAGCGCCACGCGACTCGCCAACCACCAGAGGGTCCACTTCGAGCCCCAGAGACCCCACAAGTGCGAATTCCCAGGTAACGCAACGTGGATTTGAAAGTGTCTTGATTTTTACTTGTGAGTATCCGCCATCGGGTGTTTCATGATAGTCGATACACACATTACATTCCTGGTAAGCATGAAGACAAAAGACACACCACACACATACACAAGTGTACGACTCTTTGTGTACGCTGTCTGCAGAGCATTTGAAACAAGCTATCCTAACACAAATTGTGTCCCCAGTGTGAAGGATGCTTGTCTCCGTCTGGTGCTTTATTCCTAACCCCACCTTCCGCTGTCTCCCTGCACGTTCAGGCTGTGAGAAAACCTTCATCACCTTCAGCGCCCTGTTCTCTCACAACCGCACTCACTTCAGAGAGACGGGACACTTCACCTGCTCCTTCCCCGGCTGCGACAAGACGTACGACAAGGCCTGCCGCCTCAAGATCCACATGAGGAGCCACACGGGTGAGGCTTTGAGTCGCCGCATCACCGTCGGTGGTATTGTGAAACCCTCTCTGTTGTTCACCTCTTCTTCTCAGAGATGTTTTCAGAGAGAAAGTCATTCTTCGATCACATGATGCTGCACATGTGTTGCTGAGCAGCTGCTTGTTTTCAAAACATTGCATTCCTGAGCTAGTCACTGAAAAGCAAGCATATGTTCCGAGTCCTTTAAATGAAGGCATCACACCTTTCTCTGTACGGCTGCTGTTCCAGAGGTGTGAAGCACTTTGGATTGCATTGTGTCTGAAAGGTGCTAGAGACACTAACCTGGGCTACGGCCAACGTCAGGTGCTTAGCGCTCTGATGCAGGTGCATTGCTAGATAATAAACGTCTAACTACCTGTTGTTGTTGTTGTTGTTGTTCCAGGTGAGAGGCCGTTTGTATGTGACTCTGGCGGCTGTGGCTGGTCCTTCACCAGCATGTCCAAACTGCTCCGACATAAACGGTAACTAACTTTATCTTCCCTCTTCCTATTGGATGAACTCCAACATGTGCTGACAAATTAGAACTATTGCTACCCCGACTCACCTGCTGTCATAACCGAGTGCAGGTGTGGGCGCCCCTCTGCCCCCCCGAGGGTCTCCAGACAAACGGTAACATGGAAGTAGTCAGTGGGTATTTTTCATTTTTGTTGCACAGCGGACGATGTCTTTTTTAATCAGACACCGAAATACAAAATTGAGATTATTTTTGTCGACCACATCCTCCCATTTCCTGGCCCCTCCCCTCAGAGGTGTCTTACTTTGAGACCCCCGGCCATGGAAAACTAACCATGGATACATAGATTTGAAAAAACAGTCAAGTAGAAAACAGAGTTTAATTCTGCATGGATAGATTTCAACGTGTGTGCTTAATATTTGTAAGAAATTAGTCAAAACTGAATTTTTAAAAGAAACTTCCAGAACGAGCACACCGCATTGTTGCTCCTTATGTTGTATAAGTTCTTAGATATATATATATATAATAATAAATGGGATTTTTATATCGTTTTCCTAATGCTCAAAGACGCTTATATGAATATCTAGTAAAACGATATATAAACCTGACGTGTTTTAAATATGATTTGCAGCTTCAGACATACTTTATTGAGAGAGGAAGAAAATAGATACCGACCCATGACCTCGGGCTTCAGTGGTCTGTACACCAACACTTTGCATCAACACAAACTGTCATACGAGTCAATCAGCTGAGGTTTCATTGGTGTTTCTTCAAGGTTTCCATGCCGATTGCTTGTGGTGTTGCGTAACATTGATTAGTAAAGCCGTCGCAGCTTCATTAGTGAGCGTGTGTGTTTTGGGAATGTTAATTCATGTTATTGCAGGTTTTCTCTCCGACTGCCATATCGTGTACTCTTTTCTGATATCTGTCCGTCCACTCGTTGCTCCTCTCTGACCTCACACCTCCTTTCTATTTTCATCAGGAAACACGACGATGACCGGCGCTTCGTCTGCACGGAGGAGGGTTGTGGGAAGTCCTTCACCCGGGCGGAGCACCTGAAGGGGCACAGCATCACTCACCTGGGCACCAAACCCTTCCAGTGCCACGCTGAAGGTAACCGGACCACGCCGAAATGTGTCTTTATGAACCCACTATTTGAATAGACTATAATGTGATAGGGCTGCCCAATTAATCGTAATTACGATTTTGGCTTGCAACGGTTATGAAAACAACATAATCTAAATAAAACAATTATTTTTTTATTTTATTGTTTTAATTTATTTTTGTATTGGTTTTTCAGTTGAATTAAACTTAAAGTTCAGGGTAATAAACTGTTAAAAACAGACTGTTCAATATTTTTTTTTCAATAAATTGATGTTTTCAAAGTAAATGGATAATCGTTTTTAATAATCGTGATATCAATTATTGACCCAAATAATCGATGTTATGATTTTTGCCATAATCGAGCAGCCCTATAATGTGATATATTATCTTGACTTCCATAATAGTAACTCGTGTCTCTGTGTGTTAAGTAACTCGTTCTCTTGTTGTTCAGGTATACTCGTGTGCTTCTGCTTTGTGTTCAGTAACTCTGTCTCTGTGTGTTCATAAACTCGTGTCTCTGTGTGGTTCAGTAAAACTCTGTCTCTCTTGTGTGTTCAGTAAACTCGTGTCTCTGTGTGTTCAGTAAACTCGTGTCTCATGTGTGGTTCAGTAATACTGTGTCTCCGTGTGTTCAGGAACTCGTGTCTCTGTGGTGCAGTATCACTCGGCTCTTCTTGCTGTTCAGTACTTGTGTCTGTGTGTTCAGTAACTCGTGTCTCTCTGTGTTTCAGTAACTCGTGTCTCTGTTGTCAGTAACTTTGTGTCCTTGGTTGTGTGCTCAGTAACTCGTTCTTCTCTGTGTTCAGTAACTCGTCTCTCTCTGTGTTCAGTAACTCTGTCCTCTGTGTGTTCAGTAACTCGGTCTCTGTGTTCAGTAACTCTTTCAGTAACTGTAGTCGCTGTTGTGTTCAGTAACTCGTGTCTCTGTGTGTTTCAGTAACTCGTGTCTCTCTCGTGTTCAGTAACTCGTGTCTCTCTCTGTGTTCAGTAACCGTTCTCTGTGTGTCAGTAACCTCGTGTCTCTGTGTGTTCAGTAACATCTGTCTCTGTGTATTCAGAAACTCGTGTCTCTCTCTGTCAGTAACTCGTGTCTCTGTGTGTTCAGTAAACTCGTTGTCTCTGTGTGTTCAGTAACTCGTATGTCTCTGTGTGTTCAGTAAACTCGTGTCTCGTGTGTTCAGTAATCGTGTCTCTGTGTGTTCAGAATAACTCGTGTCTTCAGAACTCGATCTCTCTCTGTGTTCAGTAACTCGTGTCTCTGTGTGGTTCAGTAACTCGTGTCCCTGTCGTCGTCAGTAACTCGTGTCTCTGTGTGTTCAACCCACTCGTTGTCTTCAGTAACTCGTCTCTCTCTGTGTTCAGTAACCCGTGTCTCTGTGTGTTCAGTAACTCGTGTCTCTAGAGGCTTCTCAATTCTTAAATTTCCCCTCCTCGAGACTTAGTCCCGCCCACAGGAGATGCGAGCGGAGGACCGAGGAGGGGAACCAAGGAGAGAGGAGGGGAAGCAGCAGACGTTTAAAGAAATGAGAACTCCTCTCCTCTGAGCGGTCATATTAAAGCGACGTCCGTTCATTATTACGTGGCAACAGCTGCAACAGCTGCATCAGCTGTCGAGTGTTTTGTCATATTTTATAATCTCTGTTAGATCAGCTGAAAATTGTTCCCCCACATATTTACTTTGAATTAATTGAGAGTGCGGTATAATGAGACAATAACAGGCTACAGATGCGGGGACACACACATAAATATATGTATATAAATATATACAATTTAAAGTATGAGATCACTCTCATAATAACGTAACACAATCAGAGACTGGATATATCCCCCCCTCTCTCTGGTCGCTGAAATGGGGAATTGAAATTACGGGCCAAAAGTTGTATTTACAAGTATTAAAAGTAAGGACACCAAACCAACTGAGACCCGTCTATCCGCCGCATCTACGCACACACTGTACCACACACACACCTACACACTGTACCACACACACCTACAGCTCCTAAAGCATATAATCAGGCTACAGCCGTTGTGTATTTTATTATGTGAAGCACTAAATGGTTTTAGAAAAATATCGACTCTTTGTTTGTAGATATCTACTAAACTAAAGCAAATAAAGAGAGTAGGCCTGTTCTACTGAGTGATATACATTATACACACTGCTCTGCTTTCTGCACCTCACAGCTGTTCTCTCTGGAAATATCACGACGCGATGAAAGCCGTTTCTAAAATAATATCCAGGGGTTGCATGCAGAGCTGTCATTGGCAGAGATAAGTCCGGCCGTGCGTCACGCCTCCACCGTTCCCGGAAATGCATCCGTGGAGGAGCCGTGGAGGAACCATCAGTGTATCCTCGGTTATAGCTCCTCCAGAGAGCCTCCTCGACGCTCGGTCCTCGGTCCTCGGTGTGCATTTAGAGAAATGAGACGTCCTTCAAAATGGCGCGCTGAAATTAATTTCCGGGTCACTACCGGAGGACCGAGGAGTCGAGGAGTCGAGGAGGGGAAATTTGAGTATTGAGAAGCCTCTTCTGTGTGTTCAGTAACTCGTGTCTGTGTGTTAAGTAACTCGTGTCTCTGTGTGTGTTCAGTAACTCGTGTCTCTGTGTGTTCAGTAACTCGTGTCTCCTGTGGTGTGTTCAGTTCGTGTCCTGTGTGTTCAGTAACTCGTGTCTCTGTTGTGTTCATAACGTCGGTGCTCTGTGTGTTCAGTAACTCGGTCTCTGTGTTGTTAGTAACACCGTGTCTTGTGTGTTCAGTAACCTTCCGTGTCTCTGTGTGTTTCAGTAACTCGTGTCTCTGTGGTGTTCAGTAACTCGTGTCTCTGTGTGTTCAGTAAATCGTGTCTCTGTGTGTTTCAAGTAACTCGTGTCTCTGTGTGTTCAGTAACTCCGTGTCCCTGTGTGTTCAGTAACTCGGTGTCTCTCTGTGTTCAGTAAACTCGTGTCTCTGTGTGTTTTCAGTACTGGTGTCTCCGTGTGTTCAGGTACTCGTGTCTCTGTGTGTTAGTAACTCGTGTCTCCTCTTTAGTTCGCCGTAACTCGTGTCTCTGTGTGTGTCAGTAACTTCGTGTCCTCTGTGTGTGCAGTAACTCGTGTCTCTCTGTGTTCAGTAACTCGGTCTCTGGTGTGTTCAGTAACTCGTGTCTCCGTGTGTTCAGTAACTCGTGCTCTCTGTGTGTTTCAGTAACTCGTGTCTCTCTTTGTTCAGTACCCGTGTCTGCTGTGTGTTCATAACCGTGTCTCTGTGTGGTTGCAGTAAAGTCGTGTCTCTGTGTGTTCAGTAACTCGTGTCTCTGTGTGTTCAGTAACTCGTGTCTCTGTGTGTTCAGTAACCCGTGTCTCTCTGTGTGTTCAGTAAACCGTGTCTCTCTGTGTGTTCAGTAAACCATGTCTCTTCCTGAACAGTAACCCATGTCTCTCTGTGTTCAGGCTGTAATGCTAAGTTCTCGGCTCGCAGCAGCCTCTACATCCACTCTAAGAAACACAAGCAGGAGGGCGGCGGCAGCGCTCTGAGGAGCCGCTGCCCTCTGCCAGACTGCAGCAAACACTTCAGCTCCAGGAGCTCCATGAGGAGTCACATGATCAAACACCACCACCTGAGCCCAGGTAACACACAATGTTCCCTGAGTCGTTCTCACAGATGTTCGGCTGGAATCATTAATGGCACTTTGTATTTTAACACGTATTTGGCAACACCACCACATTTACAAGCATTCTTTGACCTTTGTAAATCACTTTTTACAAATGTACTGAAAAATTGTCAACACTGGAGTACATACAGATACTTCCCTTTGAGGCAATCTCTAATAATCACTCAAATTCCTCTTACGTGTCAACCTACCTGGTAATAAACCTGATTTTGATTTTATGCAATAGAACAAAACAACAGAATTTTGTCCAGCTTATTACCACAAAAAACCTTCCAGACAAGGGAACCAGAAGTGCTAAATGCTAACTTAATTCCCAGGCGTTAGGACTCATGCCTGCACCGTTGGTGGCCCAAAAACAGCTACATTTCCCTGCCACATGTTACTTCAAAACTAATTCCTCTCCCTCCCCCCCCCTCCAGATATTCTGAGTCAGATGGAGACCACGCCCTCTCTGACCCCCAGCAGCGAGCTCATCAGCTCCGCCCCAGCAACGGTTGCCGGGCCCTGTGTTTCGGGAGGCGATCAGCTGACCAACCTGGACCTCAGCTCTTTGTTCTCAGCTGTCCCCGGAGGCCCCGCCCCCCCCACGGCTCTCGGAGTGAGCATCCCCTCAGTCTCTAACAGCACTTTCACCATGGATCTGTCCCTCGTCAGCGCTGGGATTCTCACCATAGACTCCGCCTCCTCTTCCTCCGTCATCCCCAAAACTGTGGACCCTCTTATCCTGGCATCCGGCCCCGAAATGGCCCCGCACCACGGTTTGGAGGGCGATGTCCTGCCCCCTCAGGTGACTCTAAACCTGGATGATGTTCAGACGGTTTCCCCCGAGGCTCTGGGAAACCTCACCTCTCTCACAAACTCTCTGGAAGTCGTCCCCGTCTCAGAGCTGCTCTCCTCCCCCTCCAAGGTGGTGGATTTGGGGGTCCAGGTGGTGGATGTTGGGGGTCAAGTGGTGGATTTGGGGGGTCAAGTGGTGGATGTTGGGGGCCAGGTGGGCACGGGACCCCTGCTGGGCTGTGTGGAGGTTTTGGGGCCTGATGAGGGAGGGAAGGTCCTCTCACAGTTTGTGTTTCCGGGGCACAGCAGCAGCTTCAGCCCCCAGAAAGAGACGGAGCTCAGTGTGGGGTCGCCCAGCGGCTTCCTGGTGAGTGAACACCGTTTATACTTAGAAATCATTCATCACACGTGTGTATAGACCATGGCACTACTTCTATTCTATTGTGTTGCACTGTCGGAGGAGCCTCAGATTTTCATTGTCATACCTACACTGTAGCTACGCACACATGCCATTAAAAGCCTTCAATCGTGAATCTACTTCCCGGTGTAACGGTCGTGGATCCGATGTAACACTCACAGCATCACAGAACAAGACAAAGAGGAATCGATAAGACACAGAGATGGTACAGCATTATAAAGAGACCTTGCACCAACGCAGTCAATAGTGTAATGCCCTATAGACGAAGAGAATCTTACAGGTTGAATACACTTCAAACAGCATACGTTATACTTTCACACGGGGTGTAGCGGCGACAAGCAAAGACATATAACTGAAAATTAACTCTAAAACTGCCGCTGAGCCCAGAGAGATTTGTATCTTAATGACAAAGAACTCAGGTTCCTCATTCTCTCCTGTGGCCTTCCTCCTCCCCCCTGGCAAAGAGCCACATGCCCACTGGAGTAAATACTGTATTTATTGATTGACTGGTGAACTGAAGAGTCCAACAGTCTAATCGAAGTCAATCGGTGCACCTTGTTGATGGAAACAATTTAATGTTCAGGACATGACTGAGCTCAGAGACGGTTTCATTAGGTGTTCAATTCACACACACACACACACACACACACACACGCGCGCACACGCACACGCACACACACAGCTGCATAGTTTCTCTCTTTTTAAACAAGGAAGTAATTGACAATGAAAAAGTTATGCTGCTTCCTTCTTTTTGTTTTAAAGAGGCCATATTATACTTTTTGGGTTTCCCCTTTCCAGTAGTGTGTTAATAGGTGTCTGCAAAGGCTAGAAAACAAACATTAAAGCATGTAAACATGTCACAGTAGAGACACTACTAACATGAACCTGAAATGAGCAGAACACGTCCTCTTTAAAGCTATCATCATGCGGCCGACAGTCAGAGGAGTTACTCTTCAATAGAAATACGCATTTGTTCGTATTTTAATATTTGAAGGGTCCTCTCTTTAGGAGCCGGAGCCAGTATCTGCGGTTATCTGACCTGAGCTCCTCCAACGACGCAACATATATAATAAAATACAAAATAGTGCAAGATGTCTATATACATGTAAATAGAATATGTACAAGAACAGAATGTAACATTTAAATATTGTATTGTAGTTCCTATTATCCGTTAAGCGCCTGTGTGCTGGTGTGTATTCCAATGGCTTGTATATAAACTACTCTTGTGGCACTACTTCTATTATATTGTACGTTATTTGTATTTACTTGCACTATATAATCCGTTTTATTGTGTTGCTCTGTTGAACTGAGCCTGTGACCTCAGATTTTCATTGTCATAACGAGACTGCAGCTACGAACACATGACAATACAAGCCTCGGATCTTGTAGCAACTTCTGTTCCTTGTTGTTCGTCAGGAGAGTGGAGGCTCAGCGAGGACGGACTACAGAGCCATCCAGCTGGCCAAGAAGAAGAAGCAGAGAGGTCCTGCAGCCTCTTCTGGTGAGAGACACGCATTGATCACTTTGAAGGTCCCCTATTATTCAAAATCCACTTTGTCACGTCTCTTCTACATCAACATGTGTCCCCTCTTCTTCATGTCTTTTCTACAATCAACATGTGTCCCTTCTTGCATGTCTCTTTCTTACACAACAATGTGTCCCTCTTTCTCCAATGTCTCCTCTACATCAACATGTGTCCCTCTTCTTCATCTCTCTTCTAAATCAACATGTGTCCTCTTCTTCATGTCCTCTCTACATCAACATGTGTCCCCTTCTCCATGTTCTCTACATCAACATGTGTCCCTTTCTTCAATGTCTCTTCTACATCAGTCTGTGTCCCTCTTCCTTCATGTTCTTTAAATCTTCTACATCCAACATGTGTCCCCTCTTCTTCATGTCTCTTCTACATCAACCTGTGTCCCCTCTTCTTCATGTCTCTTCTACATCAACATGTGTCCCCTCTTCTTCATGTCTCTTCTACATCAACATGTGTCCCCTCTTCTTCATGTCTCTTCTCCATCAACATGTGTCCCCTCTTCTTCATGTCTCTTCTACATCAACATGTGTCCCCTCTTCTTCATGTCTCTTCTACATCAACATGTGTCCCCTCTTCTGCATGTCTCTTCTACATCAACATGTGTCCCCTCTTCTTCATGTCTCTTCTACATCACCATGTGTCCCTCTTCTCCATGTCTCTTCTACATCAACATGTGTCCCCTCTGTGGAAAGAGACTCTGAAAGTTTCAGGAACAAAGATTTTCTCTCTTTTTGATCCATTTCTATAAAAACCTGTCTGAAAATGAGCTGATCAGATGTTGGCCACTTTATGATGTCATAACGATGTGTTGTCTTGGGTAACCATTAGCCAATCAGCAACCAAGGTAAACCCCCCCCTTATCACCTGAATCTCCTCTAGAGCTCCATTGTGTTCTTTGTAACCAAATCTCTCTCAGAGGCGCGTGGGGAGGGGCTCCTTATTCTCATCTAAAGTAACAGACAGAGAATCAGCACTTTGGAAACGGGGCTGAAACAGAGGGGATTATGGGATCACACACTCTTCTGAGTATGCCGAGAGCTTGGGGGCGGAGCTTCTATATTCCAGTAGCGATATCATTTCCTGTCTCCTCCGCATGCATTTAAGCGACTGGGATATCTCAATGGATTTCTTGTTCCAGTGATGGAGGAGAGAGGAGGCACATGAGGATGAACGTAGAGTGATAACGGTGTTTTATTTTTATTTTATCTCTCCAGGCGCTTCAGGGCCGAGTCAGAGGAAGAGTAAAGGAGGGAAGGCAGCCTCTGGGCCGTCTGCTGGTCGCTATGGTGACGGAGCAGCAGCAGCCAATGGGGGCCTGACGTTGAGAGACCCTGTTACTGGAGCTCAGTACGTCCAGATCCAACTGCTGCAGGTGAGACACACGCACACACACACACACACCTGATATTATTACACGGCTTAGTTGTATACTCAATTTTGCACGTTGTTAATACAGTAGTACAGACCGCTGTTAAGCAGTATAACGACCGTTGCTAAGGAGTATCAAGGGAGAGAAAGCAAAAAGAAGTTAAAAGACGGAGCGCTTGACGTCAAATAAATAAACAGAAGAAGGCAGGCAGGAAGTGAACACTAACAGGAACACGGTATGGACTACAGACAGGAAG
>RQJG01052887.1:0-24951 GCA_009756435.1 Chionodraco myersi
AAACTAGTCCATGCATGTGTTACTTCTAGGCTGGATTATTGTAACTCTTTATTATCAGGGAGTACCAAGAAGTCAGTCAAGTTGCTTCAGCTGATTCAAAATGCTGCGGCTCGTGTACTAACCATAGTTAGGAAAAGGGACCACATTACTCCTGTTCTGGCTGCCTTACACTGGCTCCCTATAGAACACAGGATAGAATTTAAAATTCTTCTTCTCGCCTACAAAGCCCTTAATGGGCAGGCGCCATCTTACCTTAAATAACTCATTATACCCTATTGTCCTACTAGGGCATTGCGTTCCAAGAATGCAGGGTTGTTGGTTGTTCCTAGAATCTCTAAAAGTACAATGGGAGCCAGACCCTTTTCTTATCAAGCTCCACATTTGTGGAATCAGCTTCCAGTTTGTGTTCGGGCGGCAGACACCCTATCCGTTTTTAAGAGTGCGCTGAAGACCTTCCTTTTTGATAAAGCTTATAGTTAGGGCTGATTAGATCCAGCCCCTAGTTTTGCTGATTAATAGGCTTAGTTGCGGGACATCTTACTTCTTCCTGGCTCTCCTGTCTATAACCTGGTGTTACGCTCATGTTCCGATTAACCCAGCTTCCCCAAAATGTCTTTCTTTTTGGTGTCTATATACGCTGGGATCCGAGTTCATGGATGATCCTGCGGTCCTGTGTCCTGGTCGCGAGCCTGATCGTGAGATCGGGGCTGTGCCGTCCTGGATGGATATCCTCGTGGATAATCCTTCCTATTATACACACATGCATTTCCAAACATTTGTACTACCTATGTTGCAAATGTATTATCTTTTCAATTTACACACGGCATCTATTGCACGTCTGTCCGTCCTGGGAGAGGGATCCCTCCTCTGTTGCTCTCCCTGAGGGTTCTCCCATTTTTCCCTTTAAACTGGGTTTTCTTCGGAAGTTTTTCCTTGTACGATTTGAGGGTCTAAGGACAGAGGGTGTCGTATTGTCATACTGATATTCTGTACACACTGTGAAGACCACTGAGACAAATGTAACATTTGTGATATTGGGCTATATAAATAAACATTGATTGATTGATTGATTGATTGATATAATATCTGGTAAACTGAAGAGCCGTTTGGGAGCCGAAAGAGCCGGCTCTTCTTGGTAAGCCGAGCCAAATGATCCGGCACAGCAGCAGATTGATGCGCGCTGCAGAGGTTATGATTATGCGCGGTCCCGCGGGGGAGAGGTCTGAGGATTTTAAATATTAAACTAATTTATTATTATTTTAATATATTTATTATGCAATACCCGCGACCCGACCCGCATCATCTTTGTTTTACCCAGAACCGAACCCGGAAAAAAGCGTTTGAAAAAATACCACCCGCGAATCACCTTTTTTGCGGGTCACCCGTCGGGTACCCTCGGATGTCTGAGTCGATGGCAATAGAGCTGTGGTTTGGTTGGGGAGTCTTTGGGCTTGGTTCCACATATTCTCCTTTATGCGGGCCCCCCGTCGTTTCCCTGGGCCCGGGGTGCCTTGGGGCAGTCTCTGGCCAAATGTCCTGGCTGACCACACCCCTAGCAGACCCTGGTACTTGGTCTGTGTGTTGGCTGCAGAGAAACAGCCCTTATCATTTCCGTCATCTCGGTAAGCCATGCAGGCTTCTCCTCCTCCCTGCAGCTCCTCACAGCCGGTGCTGCCGGCACTCCGCTGCTCCTAGCAGCTCCACTCCACACGTTCTCTCTCTCCACAGCCATCTCCAAGGCCGCCTGCAAGGACTGTGGATGCTGCAGCTGTACCTCGACCCTCAAGAGAGCCCTGATGAATTGATCACGTGCCAGCTCACTCTGCACTCCGGGTGGCATGTGTGCATACGCCCGCCGCGTCAGGCTCTCCACGTTGTTAGCCAACGCACGCAGCGTCTCTCCAAACTCCCTACAGCGGTTACTCAACTCGAGCAGCTTTGGCGGGAAACACTGTCCAAACCGCCTCTTCAAAGCCCCCGCTAACGCTTCATAGCTGAGTCGGTCCACAGGGCTAAGTAGTAGCAGACATGAAAGAGCCTCGTCTGTGAGGCACAAAGCTAGCTGTAGTGCTTTAGTCTCTATTGACCACCCCCCGGCATGTGCAAGTAATTCAAATTGGGCATGGAAAGCCTCCCAGTCTGCCTTACCCGAGTATTTGGGTGTTTTCACGGACCCGGCGACGGCTGCTGATGGTTGATGGGCGCCGCCATTGTTGTTTACATCCAGCTTGGAAATGGCGCGAAATGCCGCTGAAGACGGCGACATTCCCGCGTCTCTAGCCATCTTCACCGCCGACTCTCTCAGGCGCTCTCTCGCCTCCCGTGCACTCATGAACTCTCTACTCATGTCCTTCGACCACCCGCATGCTCCATCTTCCTCTTCATCACTACTTTCCAGCTTCACTCCCATCTTGCTGAACTTTTCCATCTCCGCTAGCTTACCGGCTAGCTCCGTGACGCAGTTACGGACTCCCGTCAGGATAAACGTCCTCCGTTCGAAAAGTCACTTCTGACACCAATGTAACGTTCACAACACGCCTACAGGAAGCTGGAAGAGTCCCTTTCCCAAAGGACTCCATCAATACTTCTAGCAAGTCATGTCCCAGAATACTCCAGAAATGTTTAAAAAAGTCTGCAGGTAAACCGCGACACCGGGCTCCGAGGCCGCCGACCCAGCGGCCCCGGCCGCCCCAGCAACCGGCTCGACAACCCCGGGCACAGCCGCACCCGGCGGAGCGGCGTGTCGTCTCTGTGGACATGCAACACGTTTGTGACCCGACTCCCCGCACTCAAAACACTTTACGTTCCCTGAGCTTGCATAAACCATAGTCCGGCAGTCAAAGGGCTATTTTTACCCTAACCCCAAATTCTCTGATAAAGTTTTTTTCTCTGCTGATTATTCATATATAGGGTCTATATAAAGATATCTAGGGTGGTGTGGAGTTCTCATCCTTGGGCAATTTGAATGTTTCACGATTTTGTGCAGGTACCCTTATTCGCGATATTCGTGAATCGCTGAATTAGGGGGTAGGGCTACTCTTTTACGTCTAGTGTAATGTAACATTCACATATTACAGCATATGATATACCATAGTAAAAAGGAATAACATACCTTTCCAATGGTGTATTATACATGTCTTTGTGATGAATAATAACGTCACATGACACTGGAATGTATGTCTTGCAAGGACGATCTACGGACATTTTTATAATAGTTTCCTAAAAATAAGGGGAAATATCGATTATTATATGGGGCATGCATCTCTTGATGAGCTACGTAGGATGCATTGGGTCCCTTATGGCGGACAGTGGTATAGTGGAGGTACTGAGTTCATCATTCGGTGGTGTGCTGAAGAACGTAAGAGCATTGAGAATGTTGGTGGAGGAACTCCTCAAACCAGTCTTTGAGAAACATGAGTTGGAGAAGATGGATGACCTAATGAAGATCTTGGAGGATGCAGCATCAAAAAACAGAACGACTAAGCTGTGGGTCGATTGTTTGATCAAGCCGGTCTTCACAATTATGCAATATATTCGGGCGGAAAGGGAAGCAGACTGGCCACTTCATCTGGCTACAGTCAAGGAGATGATGCCTCTGTTCTATACAGCTGCTCACTTCAATTATGCCCGATATGGTTTATATTATCTCCGAGCAATGGAAGAAATGCCCGAGGAAGTACGCGATCACTTCATGAAAGGTCAGCATACGATGCATCACAGATCAGGTTTGTTCAACGGGATATGGAGCGACATGGCCATTGAAACAACGTTCATGAGATATGGACATGGTCAGAATGGCATCATTGGGATCACACTATGGCCAGAAACTCTGAAAACATGGGCCTACAGCATACATGCGTGTAACAAAGTTGTCGGGAATCTGGATTCGATGAGGGACCATGAGCAACATAAATGTCCATCACAGCCACATCACAAAGAAGAGATGAAAGCGAGAACGAAATCAGACGGAGAGGACAGAAAACATCTTCGAGATAAGTTAGAACTTTGCATTGATCCACTCAACAATGATCAACACCCAGAGGGACTAGTAAACATTGTGACAGGAAAGGTAGTTGACCATCCCTCTGTGAATGTTGACAAAGTCGTGGAGCTGGGAACAAAGCAAATAGAAACATTCGAAGCAGGTTGGCCAGCGAGTTTCCATGCGCCAATTCAGAAATGTGTCACGATGATGGCAGCGTTTCGCAAGCATATCAAAGTTGGTGATATGAAACTATTTGACACAGAGATGATCTATGCCAGAGCTATGGCTTTGCAGTCCAGCCATCGAAAATTCGATACGAACAATCTGATGTCACACGAACTGTCCCCAAAACCAACATCAATGTTTGATGACAGCGGGCACATGAAGGAGGCCAAAACTAAGTCAACCCTGAAAAACGCTCTGAAAGTTGAAGTGTCATCGAGGCATGCTGATGTTACTGCTTCATTCCTGGATGGATGTGCAGTTATGTAAGCTGGCCTACCGGTGGCACGGAAAAACACTCACGAAAAAGTATTAACCGTACTTGCAAAGAGTACAAATATCCCCACGTAAGATCATACAGTTAAAGAAACGATTGAAACAGAAACAAACGAAATAAAAGTGAAAATCCCTCTTCCCTCTTCAAAAACACACCTCCACCACAGAAGAAGAAGAAGAAGAAGAAGAAGAAGAAGAAGCCGTCACACATCTGAGTCGGTCAGGGCCCGGGGGAATCTGAAGTGAGGGTACAAACCTATTGTTCCAGCTGGGAGAGACCAATCATCTGATATCATCAAACTGTAATGAATCTATATCGTCAGGAGAGGGGAGTTGAGGGACAAGAGTGTGAGAGTGAATGAAAAAGGAAGTGGAAAAGTGGAAAGACACAAAGAGGGAGGAAGAATAATTTAAGGGTGGAAGGAAAAAGCAGAAGGGCATGCATTTTAAAGATGGATAGAATATGTCAAGAGTAAAAATGTACTTTCTCTCAAATCAAAAATATGATAACATCTTGTTTAACACTTTTTTAAAAAGCAAGAGAATCATATACAGGCTCCAGCAAATTAATGAGCTCTAGTTGTACTGATCAAGCTCAAGCCCATACATATTCCTCTTGAAATGTAAAAAGTTTAGCTGGACCATGTCTAAAACACTTGACAGAGGCTCCTTAATCTACTTTATGATTATGTGTATGCATATTGTGATACTGTTTCACATGGATTGACACAACTGAAACGAGTATTCCATCAATTTTGCATTGCCCTCCTATGAAATCATGATGGGCGGTGAGGAAAGAAAGATCAAAACTGAAGCAGAATACCAGTTTGTCTTTTTTCTTTCATAACACTGATATTTCCCACAACAAAACTACATTGCATAGTTCCTTTGTGTTTAATGCTAATGATAGCTAATGTAGATATATCTAGCAAAGAAGGGCATACGAGCTGATGAGTTACATCGTGTCCAACTCTAGATTCCACAAAAGGGGTTATACCATTTTTTTCCCATATTAAGTATAGGCCTACTCAACATAACTATAAACCGTTTTGACATGAAATAAAACTTCAGCCACCTCCATAAGATATCATTACGAATACTTTCGGATATTTAAAGAGGAAGTAGCAACAAATCCTACAGCCTAAACAAAACTGCCATTGCCTGCAAGAGTTAGCTGTGTTTGCATTGTCTTGTCTAGCATCTCCATTAGCTGATCTGCTACATTTATGCTTAGCTTTTGAAACAGTTTAAGTCCTTAAAGTTCATCTTCTTCATGCAGAAGAGACATGCCCCCCAACACATCCCCCCTAAAATTAACAAAAATATTTGCCACAGTTAGGGAGGTCCGAGGGGAGTGCATGCTTATGTTACCCCCCCCCCAGGCCCTGCCCTCAAATTGCTCATGCCTCCAAAATGACCCATATGAATGATTTCTGCTCTGGTGAACCCATTATATAGTTAAGATTCATCCAACTCAACCACAGTGTTGAGTTTAGGAAAGATCATTGTTTTGGTAAAATTAAAGCCAATGACTGTCACTGCACAGGTATAGAATAGCATGTGTTGCTGTAAGGTCTAGTAGTGGATTAAGAGAATGCCCTTAGAGTGGCTCATTTTATGTAGGACCCTGGTTTTAGAGGTTGCAATGTATCAAAATGACAACTTATGAACACAATAGAACACGATACAAAGAGTGGTCGAAAACATTGTTGACCCAACCATGTCCTGCTTGAAACGAGATTATGTGGGGCTAAAACATGTTACCAATTCCTGTTTCTTTTCAAAACCGGCGCAAGCTAACTGTGGGGGTAACCTTAGAAACAATACATAACTAGCTGCTTTATCTCACGTGCACCTAACCTCACTGTGAGCAAAGATACAATTGCTTATAACGTGAATGCAGCTTTAGAATCTAGAGGTTCTTTTAAGAAAAACAAAACGTATTTTCCAGGCGAACCAATGCTGTTTTTCTTGTTTTATTAGTGCTAGTTACTATGGGGAGAGACACGTGACACTGGTCATTAGAAACAAATGGGAAAATATAGTGTAGCCATGTCAACAAAATCGCAGGAAAATATTGCAAATACCGGTTGTGGACATCTGATTTATCCTGATTGGGTGATTTGATATCAGGTAATGGGTCATTTTTGGGTGCAAAATATACATTTCTACACTTTTATTGTGAGCTGGGGTGATTTGCTGATGAGCCGTAAATGAATATCATTACGTTATCCAGCTGGTCTGAAACTGAGGGAAATAACAATTCAATTACTTATCAGCCTTTAAGGTGCTGAAAGAAATGGATGAAATGGTGGAGTCTGACTTCAAAGGCTGTAACACCCGGAACATGTGGGCGGGACTAAGAACAATGAAAGACTACAAAGGAGCAGCGGGGGGGTGCTGCGGGAGTATCTGTGTACGGTGGCCCTGAGAGGCCAGGGTGCTGCAAATAAAAGAACGCTGCAAATAAAAAAGAAACAGAAACGCCGCGGAAATAAAAACGCCGTGATGCAAATAAAAAAGCCACAACGGAAGTTAATTACCGGGGACTATTATTGCTGATGCACATGCGGTTTTTTATGCGAGAGAAGAAGACGGCTGGGGGATCTCCAGGAAACATCTCATGGGTAAGTTTATAATGTTAAAGTTACACAGGATGTAGATAATATCTGTTGCTGCCGTATTTATGACTTTAAATGACGTTATTTTGTGTGTGGGAGCAGATTATGTGTGTAGTGTATAATGTTAGTAGAACATAGCTACTTTTATCTGCTAACGTTAGCTGTTTTCTAAACAAACGGATCTGAGCCGACCGGGACTTAAAGATGATGCTAAGACACACAAAGTAAGTTGAATATGCCTTTATTCAACAGACGAGCTCGGGTCCTCTCCTCAACATGCTCTGAAGGAACAACTTTTACTGAATTAGGGCTGGGCAAGTTAACGCGTTATTAGCGCGTTAATCGCAGGAAACGCGATTAAAACTTGTAATCGTTGCCCAGCCCTATATTGAATGCATACAAGTATAGATCTTCACTAACATCCTGTAGTCAATCTTGACTCCATCAACATGTCATCTAAATGTTCCTGTCTAGAGATAAATGAGGGTCTCTTATCCTGCTTAGAGATAGAGAAGGGTCTCTATCCTGTCCAAAACGTGCTTCCTTTGGGAAGTTTACTAGCTTTAAATCTTTCTTTTTTTTTTTTATGTATTTTGACATTGTAGATGGATGCATGGTTCAGATATTAAGTGATTGCAGCTGATATCTGCTGTTAAATTAGTGTCAGCTGTTTGCAGGTAACATTACCTGCTGCAATAGCTTACCAAGTAGCTGTTACTTCATTGCAAATGAATAACATTCACATTGCTCCTTTTCCACAGGCAATGTATTGTCCATATTGTGGGACTGGTGGGTGTTTTGGGAGGTTTTGCGGCTCCTGTGGCAGCAACATTGAATGTTTGGCTCCCTTTCTCGAAGATGGTAAGCTCCTCCT
The DNA here is from genome assembly GCA_009756435.1 of Chionodraco myersi. Taxonomy (NCBI): domain Eukaryota; kingdom Metazoa; phylum Chordata; class Actinopteri; order Perciformes; family Channichthyidae; genus Chionodraco; species Chionodraco myersi. Next base: position 7,979 of record RQJG01052887.1, read on the forward strand.
TAAAAGTCAAGAATGTCACCACTATAGTGATAATATCTTATTTGTATATGATTTGTTGCCATTTTAATATATGCTATACACATATTATTGTCAGTCATGGCAATTTAAACATGATTTAGAACTACTGATAAAAAAATGCCAACAACAAGTAAAAAAAATCAGGTGAAATACCAAAGTTGACCAATTATGTGCTCCTTCATGTGCTGAGGGTTGAGCCTTCTGATGCGTTTATGCACAAATACAGGCATTAAAAGGGTACCTTTTGTTCGCTACTTCTAGATTGATATGTATTTTTATCCTTACCAATTATGTAAGTATCCCAATATGTTGTCCTTTGCCTGTTTATTTCTCTTATTTTTTGCTCCTCATGTCTGGAATTGTTCACGCATTGAACATACTGAAAACATACACTTATGCATCAAACAGTTCAGGTATTTTCCTCATTACTGATACATTTTCATTTTTTTCTTAATAGGTTTTTTGTTATTAAGTTTCAATCCTAATGACACTGTTGTATTTTCCCTTCAGTCACATAATCTAATGAAGGAATCGAGGCAGGCCTCATCCACAAGTACTTCACGGAGGGACACGCTTATGAAGTGATACTTGATTTTCTAGAAAAAATACACATTTCTTAGTCTGAGGACCTTAAAGAGGAGGCTACAGAACGCTGGCTTAACAAGAAGGACAGACTACACTCCCATTGGCACTGTACACCAAACTGTTGCACATGAACTGAGAGGCTCGAGTCGGCTGTTGGGTTACAGAGCTATGTGGCAGACATTGCAACAAAAGTATCACCTGACAGTAAAAAGGGAGGATGTTAGACAGACGATTTCCAGACTGGATCCATCTGGTGTTCAACTTCGTTCCAGGCGAAGGTTTGTCCGAAGGGGATACGTCACAGCAGGACCAAACCAAGTGTGGCACGCTGATGGATATGATAAACGTAAACCCTTTGATATTGCCATCAGTGGCTGCATCGACGGCTTTTCAAGGAAAGTTATGTGGCTCAGGAGTGGCAGCACTAACAACGATCCGGGCATCATTGCGCAGTATTACCTGCAGTGTGTATCGGAGTTTGGACTACTTCCAGCCCGCCTTCGCACTGACTGTGGAACTGAAAATGGCACTATGGCAGCCATTAACTGCACATTACGATCTCAACACACAGATGATTTTGCAGGAGCCCTCAGTCACATGTATGGTACCTCAACTGCAAACCAGCGCATCGAGAGTTGGTGGTCTTTCTTCAGAAAGCAAAGGTATAGCCTTTTAAGGTCAGGTCCAAGAATGTATGTGTGTGTGTGTGTGTGTGTGTGTGTGTGTGTGTGTGTGTGTTGTGTGTGTGTGTGTGTGTGTGTGTGTGTGGTGTGGTGTGTGTGTGTGTGGTGTGGTGTGTGTGTGTGTGTGTGTGTGTGTGTGTGTGTTGTGTGTGTGTGTGTGTGTGTGTGTGTGTGTATATAGTACAGAGGTGCCCAAATACTTTAAATCTATCTGGATGAAAAAAGTTAAACAAATTGTGAAATTACATTAGAGCTGAACACTAACATTTTCCCATTTCCCCATGTGCTCCCAAATGAAATAATGTAGGAGCGCACCAAGAAATGTACAACATTTCTAGAAATATTGTGACTTTTTAGCAAAATATTGTGACTTTTTACTTGAAGTTGTCTTTTTTCATGAAATACAAAAGTTTTGAATTCCACCATTAGGACTCAGTTCTGGATCGAGCTCTTCAGTGACCTTAGAGAGAGGCACCTCTTCAATGGGAGCCATGAGCACAAGTGTCTGCTGCGATATGTGTTTTTGGGCATCTTACAAAAAGACCTCGATGAGTACAGACAGCTGTGGAACAACCACTCAGAGCTCACAGCTCCTCATATCTGTTCAGAAACTGGACAAAAGTTAGATATTTGCAAAACACAGACTGTCTATGTCATGGCGAATACAGTCGCTGCTTTATTTATGTCTGTATGATGTTGTTGTGAGTGTCGACGGAGTAGCTACAGATTAGTTTAGCCTGATCGATCCGATTCGGATAGGATTTACATGGAGATACGCCCGCCCCCTCTCCAGCGTCTTTTTTGAATCACAGGAGTAAACACAGAATTAATGCTTTATTAATTCATGGTTTTTAAGGGGCTTATCTCCATGTAAATACTATTGTAGACCACCCAATATTCGCATCGCTCTAATCGCTCGAGTTTCACCACGGCTGTCAGCTGTGTTTGCTCCTGTCATTCAAACAAGACGCGCTGGAGAGGGTGCGGGAAGTATCTCCATGTAAATCCTATGGGAGATACCAACTACAACAAAATGAACATATTTTACCGTGATTTAATTGTAATACACGTTTCAAAGTGATGCCGAAGTAACTACATACTGATAACGGTTAATAAAAACCATGAATTAATGCTTTGACAAGTCTGCAGACAAGACGGCAGGCGAAAAGCTTTTAAAATGCGTGTTTTCAGAATGGAATCGGATCCATCAGGCTAAACTAACCTGTAGCTGCTCCGTCCACACTCACAACAACGTCATACAGACATAAATAAAGCAGCGACTGTATTCGCCATCTGTGGTTTGTACATATTTAACTTTTGTCCAGTTTCTGAACAGATATGAGGAGCTGTGAGCTCTGAGTGTGTGCTACCGGCTGATGTGTTGGGAGGGACCGGTTGGGACATATTGCGCTGTCGGACGTTGACCAATCACGAAGCGTCATTTCTTCACTGGCAGCAAAAACAACCAATCACAGCAGTGCTTCTCTGGCTGGCTCTGTCCAATCATAAACAAGAAGTGTTCTCCCTAAAGGAATACCCTTTCTCTCCAATGTGAAATGCTGTGGTGTTTTCTGAAATGCTGCAGGGTTTTCTGAAATGCTGTTGTGTTTTGTGAAATACTGTGTCGTTTTGTGAAATGCTGCGGTGTTTTTTTGTGAAATGCTGTTGTGTTTTTATTTTAAGTCATACGCTAATATTAACCAATACACAGCTTCAATCATACTTTACTTACCTTGATCACATAACAGCTGTATTGAAGGTTTGCTTTTTGATCAATAAACACAACAACAAAAAGCAAACTCCACTGGTATGGAATATACATGGTCTAATATCCAGAGGAGATGCGTTTATTGAGTAAACAAACGGTCAAGGGCAGAACGTCTGCACAACCCACTATCCACTGCACCGCACGCCACGGTTAACTTGTTAAGCCCGAAGGTCCCCGCCGGTGGGGACCCTGTTTTTTTTTTCACGACACTGTGTCTCAGGGCATCTTAATATTTAAAAACCTATCAATGTGTTATACCAGATTAACGAGAAGAATCCCAGCTAACTGACGATAAGAACCATTTTTACCGAAACAAAACACAAGTCTCACAAGAAGCGTTAGCATTAGCCCTTAGCTAAAACGAGCAGATGCTACTTCCAGTGCTAACAAGCAAAAACGATCTTTAAAACTTAATATTTTCTGCACAAACTACATATCAACTGAAAGCTGATACTCCACAGATTATTTTGTTATAAGTATCATCACTGTAGGACACAAACTCACTGAGCTATCAGCCAGAACAGAGAAGAAAAAAAACAACAGTTTTCAAAACCATAACAATAATTATGTCTTACCGTTGCTGTCTTGTGATCAAAGCTCTTGTTCAAGGGAATAAAAACGCTGTTTAAGTTAATCTATTGTCTCTTAGTCACTTTAGAATTGTTACTGATAATCTATCATTACATTCATGGCAGCAGAGTAGGTATAACGTTTCGCAGTCCCGAGCTAATGCTGTCTCACGTGCTGTTTACGCAAACCTCTCTCTACTTGACGTAAGTGTTTAGCGGGACTTACTAACTGTCACTTGATTCTATTGGCTCTAACGGTTCAGAAAAGGTGTCAATCACCCAAATCGACCAATGGGTTCCAAAGATATGATCCTGCGTAGTATAAACTACGCCGCTCCGGCTCCATTACGCATTACGCAGCCAGAAGGGAGAGCTTCACCACAGAGCAGGTGCTAGAGATGCTAGCTGACGATAGCTATGATCATACCAGATGACTCTTCGTCGGATGATGAAGATCTCCTCCAGCCAGACCTGGATCCGGACAGTAGTGACTCGGATGTTGAACTTCCACCACGGGAAAGGTATGTAATCTCTCTGTTTTTATATATTACTTATGTGTTTGGTGGAACTGCGTCACAGTGCTAGCTTAGCCAAGAAGCTACAGGAATGATTAGGCAAAATGCTAAATAGTGTTACTTGTCTTTTTGGAGTTACATTTTCTAAATGAATGGCCAGTGAATTAATATATACATGTGTTTACTTATTTATTTGGTGTAATAGTATTCATTTATAGTCCAATATTATCCTATAAGTATAAGCCAGTGAATTAATCTAATCTCTTTGTTTTTCCACATTTGTTAGATGAGGAGTGACCCCAGCAGACCTCAATACGTTTTCAAAAAGAAAAAGACAAGAAAACGTACCTGTCGACCCAAGTCTTCGCGAGCGATATTCGCAGCAAACGAGCAACGAAGTGGTGGGCTAAAAACTCAGTTGTTGACAGCACAGCAGCGAAAAACACAACAATAGATAATATTAATAATAGACACAGTGCACAAAAAGGATCTATTCTCATGCTAATTGTAAATACTGTATTATACAGTAATCCAATCCAATCCATTTTATTTATATAGCACATTTAAAAACAACAGAGTTGAACAAAGTGCTGTACATCAACAACTGTATAAAAAACATAGCATAAAAACAGACAGGACATGAAACAAATGTAATACACGAGACAATGAAACCAGATCAGAAGCCACCGACTGAAAAACTCTCCTATATGACGTAAAAACAATACAAAACACTAGTAAGCTAAAATAAACCCACATTTAACAGCACACGTGTCACCTGGTTTGTACAGTAAAAGCCAGGGAAAATAAGTGGGTTTTTAAACGAGATTTAAAAACAGGCAGAGTTGGAGCAAGTCTAACCTGGAGGAGTAATTCGTTCCATAACTTTGGAGCTGCAACAGCAAAGGCTCTGTCTCCCTGCTGCTTTAGCCTCGATTTTGGGATTTCCAGAAGGAGTCTGTCAGCAGACCTCAGTGACCATGTGGGTGTGTATGGTTTTAAAAGATCTGCCAGGTACGGTGGGGCTAAACCGTTTAGGGCCTTGTATGCGAACAGTAACATTTTAAATTGTATTCTAAAATGGACTGGTAGCCAATGTAAAGAGGCGAGTACAGGTGTAATATGTTAACGCCTGCCTGTCCTTAATGTAAGGAGGCGTGCAGCAGCATTCTGGACCAGCTGTAGGCGTGACAGGGAAGCCTTAGTCACTCCAATATAAAGAGCATTGCAGTAATCCAGTTTAGTGGATATAAAACAATGTATTACTTTCTCATAGTCATTAAAAGAAAGGAAAGGCTTGACCTTTGCTAAAAGTCTTAGCTGAAAGAAGCTGGATTTTACCACAGAGTTAATCTGTTTGTCTAGTTTAAAATCACGATCAATCCGTACACCCAGGTTTGTGACAATGGGTTTCACATATGGGACAAGAGAATCCAGCACAGGTGGGGCATTGGGGCCACCACTGGGTCCAAATATTATGACCTCTGTCTTTTTTTCATTGAATTTTAAAAAGTTCAAAGCCATCCAGGCTCTGATGTCCTGCAGACAGTCAGACAGACGTTGCTCAAGGTTTGGGTCATTTATTTTCAGGGGCATGTAGATTTGCGAGTCATCTGCATAAAAATGAAATGAGACACCATATTTCTTAATGATAGCGCCCAGGGGGAGCAGTTACAGGGGAAATAAAATCGGCCCAAGAATGGAGCCTTGGGGTACCCCGTATGGGAGAGGAGCAGACGAGGAAGTAAATTCATTAAGATTTACATTAAAACTTCTTTCAGACAGATACGACTTAAACCAGTCTAGAGCAGTACCACTGATTCCCACAAAATATTGCAGGCGAGAAATGAGAATACTGTGATCTACAGTGTCAAAGGCAGCTGTCAGGTCTAAAAGTATAAGAACAGCACTGTTCCCAGAGTCTGTAGCTAAAAACAGGTCATTAAAAACTTTTAAAAGAGCAGATACAGTGCTGTGGAGGGGTTTAAACCCAGACTGGAATACCTCAAGAATGCCATGCACATTTAAGAAGGACTGCAACTGCTTCAGTACCACTTTTTCTAAAATGTTGGACATCAAAGGAAGTTTAGAGATAGGTCGAAAATTGTCAAAAACAGAGGTGTCCAGGTTTGTTTTTTTAATCAAAGGCTGGACCACAGCATGTTTTAGGCACTTTGGTACTTTTCCTGTAGTCAGGTTGCTGTTAATTATATTAAGAACGTTAAGTAATACCGCAGTTTCTCTCGATAGAGATTTGCATGGCGGACAGCCCGCCCACTCCAAACACTCCATTGGACAGTACGCCTGTAGACTTCCAAACACATGCGAGTACAGTGACTGTAGACAGTCAAGCCTTCTGATTTGCCAAAAGTCTACAGTCGGAGTCCCGCCTCCAAACTCCATTGGACAGTACGACCGTGGACTTCCAATCGGATGGAAATGACTGTAGACTTTTGTCGAATCAGAAGGCGTAACTGTCTACAGTGACTGTGGACTTTGCACTCCCGTAGACTCCAGCTCTGCAAATAGGGGGAAAAGGCTCTAGAAAGGGGTGGTTTAAATGGAGTGGCCACTTTAAACACGCCTCAGGGTTTGAGAGGAATGGTGCAGTCCAATTAGCTGACACATATATAAAGGCAGGTGGTTTTCATTAGCTCAGTCTTTTGTCAGGAGGAAGGTGAGCTCCAAGACACTGACAATAGGATTACACACAACACAATAAACAATAGATATTTTAAACTCCATCTAGCAAAATAAAGCTGTTTTCAAATAAATGTGTCTGTGTATGTCTGATGTAAAACAAAAAGCATAACCTTTAGCAGGTGTGTTGGTTTGTAGCCCTCACACATTCCCCTCCTTCTGGAATCACGCCATGAGAGCGTGATAGGAAGTCCGCAGTAGTGTTGTCCCGGCCAGGAATGTGCTGGATGGTGAAGTTATATGGCTGCCTTGCCAAGTACCATCTGGTGATGCGGCTGTCGGCATCCTTCATCCCTGCCACACACTTCAGGGCTTTATGATCAGTTTGTAGGATGAACCCTCTTCCCAGGAGTTAGTACTTGAGAGTCCAGGGCCCATTTCTAGGGTGACCAGATCCCAACAAACCAAATGTGGGACAAGGAGTATGGTTGTGTGGGACACCCTCTCAACAGCACCCTCCAACCCCCGTAAAAAAACCCCGTAACAAATATATAACAACAGAGCAGAAAGTGAAGTCAAAATGCAGTTTTTTAATAAAGAAAAGTAAACTAAGGCTAACCAAGGCAGCAGGCATTATTCACTTCAAGTGTTTAGAAATGCATCTTCTTAATTCAACTAGTGTATTACCTGTACAAGTAGGCACAACATAAATTAATAGATAAAATAAAACCAACACTGGCCAGGAGGGAACAGAAACATAATAATACATAAAATAAAATAGCTTTCAGTGTTGTCCATCACAGCAACAGAAGGTGGGCCCCCACACACAGTGTGTGGGCTATTTTGTCACCTAGAACCACTGGTGTCTTTAACTCTGTCAAACATCTCTCCACAGAGGCAGGGGCAAGCACATCTGGTATTATGGACGCTGCTTTTGTACGACCACATGACATTTTCTTTACTATCTCAGAGTCTGGAAAAATGGTCGGCGCTAGCTTGTTACCAGTCATTTGACCGGTATGAATGGGAGTGTTGCACTGTATGGTAAACACTGGTTATTTCTGCTGCTGTTACCTTTGTCTGAGTGACCATCATTTTTTGGTTTGAGTAGGAATGTCTCCATAGAGTGGGATGTCTCTTTTTGAGCGACACGTTTCTTGTGAGAATCGCATTCTCTGTGTCTTTTGACGTCGTATTCACTGCCATGTGAAATTTAAAAATTACTCTTGCAAAGATTGCAAAAAACTCTCTGAGAGTCGCCCTGCACTGGCTTCACCCACGGGTAAGTGTCTTCTCAGTCTTTGTTGTATGTGCATCTTCTTTTCTTCTTAGCTGTAGTTTCAGTTTCCTCCATTTTCCATAACCTGCTGCGTCGCCTGCGTTCGTTGTTGTTGTTTGGCGGGTGGGGGGGTGTGTGAGTGAGTTACTCTCATTGGTTAACACTTGACCAGCACCCGCCGTGTGTTACAGTTTGATTGACAGCAAACACAGCCCCCTGATGATAGCCTTCCCTGCTTTCTCAACAGCCATTGGATGAATCTGATTTTAAAGAAAAGCGTTTTAGCCAATCAAAATAAAATATGCGGGACATTGTCTCAATTTGCGGGACGCACCAAAAGTCGTGAAAATGCTGTGCAGTCCCGCGCAAAGCGGGACATCTGGTCACCCTACCCATTTCAGTACCAGGCTTTCTTTTTCAACAGTCGAGTAGCGAGTCTCCCTTGCGAACAGCTTCCTGCTGATATAGGCCACGGGGTGAAGGTCGTTGGGCTCTCCCTGCAAAAGCACCGCTCCCAAACCTCTGTCTGAAGCATCCGTTTGCAATATGAAGTCTTTAGCAAAATCAGAACTACACAAAACAGGGTTCTTACTCAGTGCATCCTTGAGGTCGTTAAAAGCAGACTCCGCCTCCTCACTCCACTGCAGCCAAGTTGGGCCCATCCGCTTAGTCATATCTGTTAGAACAGCAGCACGAAAGGAATAGCTAGGCACAAATTGATGGTAGCAACCTGACATTCCCAGGAATGACTTCAGCTGGGTCTTTGTCTGTGGAGGCTGACAGGACTGGATGGCTAGTAGTTTGTGGGTCTGGGGTTTGATAACTCCGTTGCCAATAATATAACCAAGATATTCCGTCTCAGTCCTGCAAAACTGGCACTTTGAGGAGTTGACAGTCAATCCAGCCTTTTTTCGACGTCCAATGACTGCCTTCAGATGGTCCAAATGATCCTCCCATGTAGCACTGTGAATGACAATATCCTCAAGATATGCTGCAGCAAAATCTGACAATCCCAGCAATACCTGATCCATTAATCTTTGGAATGTAGCTGGAGCGCCGTGCAAACTTTAATTTGCCCAATTGATCAATGAGTTCATCAATGCGAGGAACTGGATAGGAATCAAACTCAGAAATTGCATTCAGCTAACGGAAGTCTATGCAAAACTTATGGTGCCTTCCTTCTTTGGTACCAATACAATGGGGTTGCACCACTCACTTCTTGATACCTCAATGATTCCCAGGGATATCCATCCATCTTCTCCCGCTTATCTGTGGTCGGGTCATGGGGGTAGCAGTTCCAGCAGAGAGCACCAAACTTTCTTTTCCCTGGCGACATCAACCAGCTCTGACTGGGGGATCCCAAGGCGCTCCCAGGCCAGCGAAGAGATATAAACCCTCCACCTGGTCCTAGGTCTACCCCTTGGTCTCTTCCCAGCTGGACGTGCCTGGAACACCTCCCTAGGGAGGCGCCCAGGTGGCATCCTAACTAGGTGCCTGAACCACCTCAACTGGCTCCTTTCGACGCGAAGGAGGAGCGGCTCAACTCCGAGTCCCTCCTGGATGACCGAACTTCTCACCTTATCCCTAAGGGAGACACCAGCCACCCTGCGGAGAAAACCCATCTCGACCGCTTGATATCCCAGGGATATCATCAGATCCAATTCCTCTTTAAAGTATCTTTAAAGTCTGAAATACACTGGATGATAATACAAGAAGAAAGGAATCGGTTTAAAGATAATATTATAACCCCTCAAAGAAAGGATTTACTAAATTAAATATAGCAAGTAACTATCAGAATTGATGTTCATATCTTTAACGATAAATCAGAAAATTGGTAATATATGGAACACAAAACATTACTAATGATTACTATGATAATTAGACAACTAATACCTGTGAGAATGTATCAAATCAAATCAAGTTTTATTTATATAGCACATTTATAAACGATTTTTGGTCGAGCCAAAGTGCTGTACATATAATAAAAATAGAGCCTACAGTAGAGACTCTTTACAGCAAATACAACAGCACAGATTGTTCAGAATATCAGTATGAGAAAAACGACACCCTCTATCCTTAGACCCTCACATCGTATAAGGAAAAACTTCCAGAAAAAAACCCACAATTTAAAGGCAAAAAATGGGAGAAACCTCAGGGAGAGCAACAGAGGAGGGATCCCTCTCCCAGGACGGACAGACGTGCAATAGATGCCGTGTGTAAATCGAAGAGATAATACATTTTACAGCATATAGACCGAATGTTAGGAAATGCATGTGTCTGTAATAAGAAGTAGAATCCACGAGGATGTCAGCTACAATCCTGTGGAAGCCATCAGGGAAGCGGCATGATGAGACCCAATGATGTATATCTGATGATTGTATCCTGTGAAATATATTTTAGTTTGTGGATTTATTTTATATATTTTGTTATGTAAGCCCTGTAACTATATCATTTCTTAAAATACAAATAAGAAAAACAAAAAAAAGATGATTAAAGAAAGTACAAAACGATATCTTGATGGCAGCGAGTCATAGCAATCCAACAGGACTATGAATCGTGGCTTGAAAAAAACCGATACTAGTTGTCATTCAAGCCAATTGTGCAATCCAGCTAGAAAGGTATATTTTATGTTCATATTAAAATATCAAGCCTCCAGCAAAAGTACTTCTCACAGTTATGAAAAACACTTATAGCCATAGCCATGTGTCAAACAAGGACTCCCTCACACGTTGAGGGCCCATTAGCTGCTGCGGCTCTGACACCGTGGCTCCGGCTTCTTTAGTGCTGATGTCGGGAGCTAAAATATTGCACACTCCTCTATCAGACTGGCGAGTACTGCTAATTACAGCCATGCTCATTACCTCCCATTATCCCATCCAGAGACAAGTTGAACAACGCTTTCATATGCAGTAAAAAGAAGGGATGTGACAGTGGAACAAGGAAGAATACAAGTATAGTTGTATGTGATAAATGTATTGAAAAAGAAAGTGAAGTGATGATGGAGAAGCTTCAAATTGCTATATGGTCGAACTGCGATTAGAAAAATGACACCAAATGTCTGCTGAGTAAGGGTACATATAAGACCTGACACAGCAGTAATAGTCTGGAACTTTTACAAACCCATTTGAGCTGGTTAAAGACACCTTATACTATAACAGGTGCAGTAGGGCTTTGGCGATATGTACAGAATTGGCTATTACCTTACATTTTGATTTCAAGTGGGCTTACTGTTCCTTGTATTAGTAGTATAGGAGCCAAATGTTTTTTGTTTATTAGGTTTTATATGTTACATTTTACATGATTGGTGGTGGGCGTGCCTTGGAGCTTTGGGGGAAGTTAGTGGTGATTTAACCTGAATGCATTTGTAATTGGTTTCGTAACATTGACTGTGTAATAGATTGTTTTTGTAACATTGACAGTATTTTAACTGTTACCTTTGACCTTTATTAATGTAGTTTAATTGTAGGATGTTTGGAAAGGATGAGAAGGTATTCTGTCTGCGCTTGTTTGTGTTCGTTTTGGAAACGTGCGATCTGTTAAACTGTGATCGACTAGATGGCCTTGATCTGGGAGACGGAGATCGATTGCTCTTGTCCCCGCCCACATATCTGAGGGGTTTCGCGGCACTTTCCTCACTCGAGTATAGTAGTACCGGAGAATGAAACCTAACTTTAACTCTGGTCAAAATTCTTCCCTTTTATCAGGCAGGTAGATAGTACAAAAACATAGCAAATTGGGCCAAACTATAACATAACATGTGTAAGGAGTGTTTTAAAGCGGTTGTGTGAAATATTGAGTGTGTTTTTATTATTACGTTTTATCAGCTTGGGCTGATGTATGTGATAGCCGAGAATGTGTGTAGTAACGTCTACATGGTTACATAAACAAACACTGCGTAGCGCGCTTGCCGCCATCTTGTGTATTGTGTATGCACACAGTTATATGTAATATGTTGTCTTTATATTTTAGTTAAATAATTCTGTGAGGGTTCTGCTATGTTGTGTTAGAAATTAAAATCAATGTTTTATGGCATAATGTACCTTAAACATACCGTCAGTTTAAATGCTATTTTATTCTGGAAAAAAACGGAAGTTCTCAATACCAAGCTTTTATTCTGAAAATCCTTCATGACGACATCCGGGACTACCGCCCATTAGTATCATTACAGTGGCTATTGACGCCGTTAACATGTATTACATATAAAGAGATAAGGAGGAGTAAAGGCATGTGGAAGTAAGCAATGAATGTAAAATGTCGAAATCCTCTGTTTAACACGATATCGGACACAGGAGAACGAGGGGGGAAGTCCCCTACATCACTACAGCTCCCAGAGAGGAGGAGCAAACAGCCAGCAAGCGGGAAGGACGAATGCTTGTAAGGTCTCTTCTGCACGGCCATCACAGGGAGAGGAAGCTGCAGACTTTCTCTCCTGACTGAACAATATCCTGTTTGTAACATTACCGCGCTTTTTATTAATTAAAGTACCAATTTTGAACCTTCTCAGAGACTCCATTTAGTCTCCTTTTTAAGCTTCTTACCTGGACGCGAGAATAACGAACACAGCATAACAATTGGAATGACCCCGACGTGATCTCGTGCCACCGGGAGAGCAGTTGCAGTTTTCAAAGGAGCTTGAACAATGCTGGCAGACATACACTCGGGCCCAATACAGAAAGGTAAAGAAGTACCTGTTTATTCAAAAATCTTCAATAGATTACATAGTGAACAATAGGAGTGTGTGTCTGTCTGGTAAGTTGGACTCCTGAGAAAGACTGCCTAAATTAATGTTAAAACAACCAAATGTATAACAATAAGAATTATATACCTTGGGGCGTTGCTTTGTCACAAGCAGGGTGAGTTCAAATGTCTTCTTTTTCTTACATTTAACCCTGCATGCTATTCATTTGTCTGTGTGTTGTATTTTAATATATAAATATGTGTGGCCATTGTACTTCGGATATGTGTCTTGTTGTGTTTTCATGTAGGTGTCTCTTGTTACGTTAGTAGTTAGTTAGCCTATGACGTAAGGATAAATATGTCCATTTAACGATTTTTGTTAAGATCTATGAGACATAGCGAGTCAGTTAAGCACTGAGTAATTGAAAACCAACAAGGCATAGCGAGTCAACTTAGGGTTGAGTAACTGAAGACAGTGCTAGTCGAAAACTGTTTTAAAAAAGTCCTTTTTGAGGAAAAGGCTTGATTAAGGTGTAAGCCTTTATCAGTGGTCATAACTGTTCTATTTTCAACCAAGATATTGCGGGTGGAATACGGTATTTGGGGTTACAGCAGCATTACGTTAAATTGACGACGGTCATTTAATAGTCGCTGATAGGTTTCCATAATACTTCCACCTAATGTGTCTAAATGGCAGCAGTTGACCAATAGTGGACTATAAAGTCAAATATTACGCAGATAGGTTTATGGCGTATGCGTAAGGTTTCCTAACTTTAAGTAATGATATCAATAAGATAAAGCCCATTTTTTCATAGTAAACTAGATAGAAATGTTATTTTAAACTGCAGTGTTGTTTTGTGTTGAATTTTCTTGACAAGATTGCACCCCGCCATTATTTAAACCACCCCTGTGAGAGACACGAGGTGTGTTTTCAAATCCCTTAGTTCTTCAGGTTAAAGGTTGGAAAATCAATAGCCATCTTGTCTTGCCCTCATGCTGAAAATAAGCCACACGGCAGTCGCCATTTCGTGAAATGCTAATTGAAAGTACTCTGTTTGTTTTTACACACTCAGTCACACTCACATGAGGCTAGGCACTCCATATTGAGAAGGACAAATCATATCTCTTGGCAGAGTTGGAACTATAAAATAGACAGGTTATCTTAGTAGTCTGGTTTTGGAAGTATTCTTGTTTGCAAGTGCGTATTGGCGGTTAATTTGAGATATTCTTGGTTGCAAGTGTGTTTTGGCGGTATGGGCTGTGTTGTTTAACCATATTCTAATGTTCTTCCCATTTTTAAAGAAATAAGCTTCTTGTTAAAAAGAGGTCAGTTTTGCAACAGCTATCCCTAGTGGATTGAGCTGGAAATTACAACAGCGCACTCTGCAGGTAATACAGAATTATTACAAAGATACTATAACATTTTGAAGCTTAATTTTAAGTGTTATGAATGAACACATGCACAAATCGCCAGGATAGATTTACAAAGTGGTTTCTAATTACAAGAAACTTTACATAATAGACTTTCAAACTACACTGTAGAATATTCAAACACAAATTGATTGACTGTACACAAGATTTAGATTGTCATATCTCAAGGTCAAAACCATACACTGTACAATTTTTTGTTTAACATTTCAGATTTTAAAATGTGCATAATTTGTATCTTTTAATTGACTTTATTAATATTTTACAAAAAACGTTCTCATACAAAAAAACCCAGATTTAAAGTTAAGTTCGGATGACATAGGATATTATTTATCAGGAACGAAGGTGCTAGTCGGAGGATTAGTGTTTCAATCTTTGATAACTTAATAATATTCATTCGAATAGGAAGAGAGCATGTCACCGAAAGAAACTAAGTTGAGACCAGAAGCAGAGTCAGGCTCAACTGCAGATATTAAGGAAAGGGTAAAAATCAGATCAGATGCTTTAACCTTTCCAATTAAAAGACAGACACCTCAAACAGTTACATCGCAGATAGTGCCAGAGAATCAGAAGCAGAACCAACAACCAGGACAACACACTCTCACTCCCTAAGCGTCCAGGAGCGACGTTTGGTCAGTGTCCGTGGCGTCCAATTGTGACGCTCCTAGGCTCCTTCAGTGTCATAAAGGGACGCAAATAGCTTTCAACTGATTGCAATGTTTCCATTGCGTTGGGATTTGACGTCATGGAAGAGGAATGTCGTTTGTGTCGACTGCCCTTAAAGGCAATGTGAGCGTCCATTCTCATTGGATAACGGAGAATTGTACAACCGGAAGTAAGTATTCCCCTTACTGTCGATTGATTTTACAGTGATATCTGCACTACTCATCGACTAAAAAACACCAGATTATCCTTGTTAATTACACAACATTGATTGGTTTAAATTGTGTGCAATGTTTTTGTATTTTTCCCCTTCGATTCGGAGAAACAAATATTTTTTCGGAGTAAAGGATGGCAGAAGACACTACACTACCCAGAATCCCCAGCTATCGTTTGGACTACACCATGTGCTCTGTTTGACAAACCCCGTTTTTTTCACCATTCATTCCGATGGCTGGCGTCTATGTCACATGATCTTCAAATTTCTCCCTGCAGAAAAAGAAAACATGGCGAACTTCGTTTTATTCTCGGTGGAAAATGTCTATTTTAAAGTTAGTTTGGCCATTAAAATGCGTTTTGATTGTAATTTTGATGCGAGAATATAGTTGTTATTTCAGCTGATGTGTGCAGTGATGTCACATGATTTTTAGTTTTGGGCTAGTTATTACGAAAATTATTAAGAATCGCACGTTTTCATTGTTACCAAGGTGGTTGCTAGGGACGCTGTTATGAATATTATTTCTGTTATGTTGTGTACTGTTTAATGGTGTTATCTTTATTGCTACCCCCTTCCCCGTCAATGTATAGTGTTGGTCCACAGCCTAAACATATTAGTTTAACAAAATCCGCATCTAAAGATAGCCTACGTTATTTCCCCTGTGCAATTCCAGTCTCACATCTCACAGCACATCGTCATTAACAAATACCGGAAACAGACCGAATTTTTTTTTTTTAAATAAAATAATACTTTATTCCGAGTGTGTTGCTTTTTCTTTGAAAGTCATCAATAACGGCATGTAATACACGGTTCGCTGTATTAAATATTAACATATGCTGCCGTAGGTTTTGTATTTATAGAGCCTGATGAGAGCTTCTAGAAAACATGAGTGAACTGACAACGTGACGTGGGATCATATATATATCAGCCATTAACAACATTTACATTTTTTTCACACAATACGTCTCTTGCAGTATAACACTAATTCGGCTGACTTTTATATTTGATCCAATTGGTAGGTAGGCTGTATTTACACCATAAAGGTGCACAGCTGATATAAAGGGACACCTGGTGGTTAAAGCATGTTATTGAATTTAATTATTTTTATTATTAGATATTAATACGATCCCTATAAAGTATATTCATTACTCGTTATTCTCTACTAATAGTTAATTAAAGACTGTATATAATGACTATTTTGCACATCCCTTTCAAGATTTCAAGATTTTAAGGTTTATTGACATATCATATAGGCCTACACAACTATTGTGTAGTTCTGCATTGAATGAAAAACTTGGGTCGCAGGTTCCTCAATAGTGCATTACAAGACATCTATCAATATTTGTCCATACCTCCAGCAATGTTAACTATGTTGAAGCACTTATTTTAACTGATATTATACATAATGTATTATACTCTTATAAGATGTATGTAGATATTTCATCTCCGGCCTTGTCAGGTATTGAACAATCAATAAATAAAGAACACAGAATTGTTAAATATAAAACACAGAATTTGTGTGATTATAGTAGTAGTAGTAGTAGAACCTTTATTTATCCAGGAAAATCAATTAAGAACAAATTCTTATTTACAATGATGACCTGACAGGAGGCAAAGGCTTCCTGAGGGGATGGGGTTTGGGAGGAAATAAAAAGACTAAATGATTTACAAATAAACACCACTGCATACAACTGTTACACATGCTGATGTAACACAAATGTTCCAACTTGGGATCAATAAAGTATATCTTATCTTAAGATGATCGATGGCTACTGCCATATTTGCAAAATTTGCCTCTGAACCTTGACAAGTGCATGTTTCAGGCTTATCAATTAATGTAATGTAATGTTATCAATTAACAACAGGGGTCACGAACATAAGACCAGCTGTTAAATAAAGCTCTTCTGACCTTAGCTGGCATGTGTGTATATATATTA
>RQJG01052888.1:0-11772 GCA_009756435.1 Chionodraco myersi
TAATCCAGCTTTGCTGCAACCACACCAACCAGGACTGACATGTTATTGATCACACATTTAAAAAGCGACTATTAACTGTTGGGGAATAATTAACGTCTGGGTAATTTCACTCGGTGAGGAAGGTTCCTAAGCTAAATGGACTATTCGACTGCAGCCTTAGATTCAGGGTCCATATTTCATTTAATTTCAAACCTTTATTTATACAGATAAATCCCATTGAGATCATTGATCTCTTTTCCAAAGGAGACCTGCTCAAGTAGTTCCACATGAAACAGAAAAACATAAACAGAACAACAAAAGGACATCATGCAGCATCATTTACATAACTATCCACATGAGCAGGTACCAATAGCTTCCGATTGAGTAGCATCCAACCGAGCTTTAAAAACATTTAGTGGCACCAGATTGTTCAGTTTCCATTTAATTTGCAGACTGTTCCAAGACAGAGGAGCTGCGCATCTAAAAGCTGTCTTCCCTAAGACAGTCCTAGCAGTTGGCACATTTAATAAATTTAAAAAAATATATATATATATGTATATGTGTTCAAGGTTCTTTATTGTCGAACTAACATAGCTACCGAGTAATTATGTCGTTGAAAATCTTAGGTCACAGGCTTCTCCAACAGTGCTGCACAATAATACAGATAAGCAGACAATATTAAAACAATATTAAAATATACTAAATTAAAAGTAATACAAAAAGAAAAATAGTTTTTAAAAAAGTGGAATAGTGGAATACGAGTCTAAATGCAAGTTATTGGATTATATATTAGATAACAGATAAATAATTACTAAGCAGCAGATGAATGTTATGAAATTGTTTCAGCAGTTCAGTTGTTCAACAGTCTTATCGCCTGTGGGATGAAGCTGTCTCTGAATCTGGTTGTTTTTGATGCTGCCGTAACGCCTGCCAGACGGCAGCAGACTGAACAGTTGGTGGTTGTTTAGTCTCGCTGATAAAGAATGTTGATTGTTACACTCTGAACTAGTTAAAACCTGGAGCTGCAGAAGAGTTCTTCAGAATTGGTTTGGTAACCGCTGTGTCAACTCGTGACGCACCACCTGTCGTGTAGGGCTGCTCGATTATGGCAAAAATCATAATCTCGATTATTTGGGTCAATAATTGATATCACGATTATTAAAAACGATTATCCATTTACTTTGAAAACATCAATTTATTGAAAAAATAAAAGTGTAGTATGTTTTTAACAGTTGATTACCCTGAACTTTAAGTGCAATTCAATTGAAAAACCAAGACAAAAATATATGTTTTTTCTTTTTTAAATAAATAATAATAAAAAAATAGATAATAGTTTTATTTCGATTATGTTGTTTTCATCATCGTTGCAAGCGGAAATCGTAATTGCGATTAAAATACGATTAATTGAGCAGCCCTACTCTCCGGCCGAAGCTCCAAATAAACCGCCAGTGTTTGCCATCAAAGCTCCAGCTCTCCTCGACACGACACGAGGCGTGTTTCCGATTGCTTCAGAAGTTTCCCCCACAGACTTGTACATGTTATAGGACATGGCAACCATTTTTAACGTACGTGGAAAGTTTGAAACCGTGTACTCTTCCCCGACTGATTCATCATTCTTTATTTATTCTGAATTGGAACACAGATTACTAAAGTCAACCATTGCTAACGTTCATCTCGACCTTTTAAGCGTTTTTTGTTGTTGTTATTGTTTTGTGCTGTGATTTCAACCATCTGTATGTCTATCATTTTTAAATGTTTCTGTATCATTAATCTCGTCTCATTCTGCAGACACTGTGTGTGTGTGTGTGTAAACAGTACTATGTGCTTACTGGTCTTCTCGTTGAGGTCCAGGAAGTCGTTGTTAGCGCACGCCAGCTCCCTCATTATCTGCCCGTCGTCGTCGTTCTTGGCGAGCCAGCGGTCACACGGGAAACGAAATGTTTTGTCCATGATCTCGTCCTTCACATCGATGAAGTCCAGGTGCCATCCGGGAGAAGGACCTGGAGGAATGGGATCAGGAGAGGACACTTGTTGGTAAAATACTGAACGTCCTCTTCCAACATGAGAGTAGCATGCTCACAAAGGTATCCCAACTGTAGCTGTGAACATGACAGGATGTGAGATGACCTGGAAGAGCATCAGGACTGCTTGAGGCAGATGATAGCTATGTGATTAACATGATGACTCAGCCTCTATGGAGAGAGACATCAAGCATGCTCATTTCTGACGTGGAGCTAATCTGAAGTAAACATTGATACTGCTTTCTATTCCTCCATCTGGTGACTGTGTGACTCCCTCTCTTGGATATCAGCATGTGAAGGACACTGCTTGAGATTATGAGTAAAGTAATAATTTTGAGAAAAAGTCATAATTTTGAGTAAAGTCATAATTTTGAGATTTTGAGAAAAAGTCATAATTTTGAGAGAAAGTCATAATTTTGAGTAAAGTAATAATTTTGTGAAAAAATACAGAATTTTGAGAATTTGAGAGAAAGTCCTAATTTTGATAAAAAGTCCGAATTTTGAGATTTTCTGAAAAAAGACAGAATTTTGAGAATTTGAGAAAAAATACAGAATTTTGAGAGAAAGTCATAATTTTGAGAAAAAGTCATAATTTTGAGTAAAGTCATAATTTTGAGATTTTGAGAAAAAGTCATAATTTTGAGAGAAAGTCATAATTTTGAGTAAAGTAATAATTTTGTGAAAAAATACAGAATTTTGAGAATTTGAGAGAAAGTCCTAATTTTGATAAAAAGTCCGAATTTTGAGATTTTCTGAAAAAAGACAGAATTTTGAGAATTTGAGAAAAAATACAGAATTTTGAGAGAAAGTCATAATTTTGAGAAAATGTCATAATTTTGAGATTTTCCGAAAAAAGCCAACATTTGGAGGAAAAAACTCAGTGTTTTGTTCATGACAGGATGTATGATTACCTACAAGAACCTTCCATTCTTGAGAGGATCATAAATACATGGATCCTGAGATTGAAGCTCAAGCCGGGGACCAGTGAGATTTTTCTAACAACACTCGATAAAGAATGTGAGGATTAAAGAAATATATGAATTGGGCTACATGCAGAATATTTAAAACATTTTCAGACATTTTGAATTCATAGAACATCTGCTCCTACTGCAATATTTCTTGTATTAAACAGATTTATTCCCAGCATGCATTTGGTGTTTTCTGAGGGTGTTTACCCGAGTTGTCGTGCCACACTCTGACTTTGGACAGTTCTCCCATACTCAGGATCTCAGAGAATCGAAACGTGTCGACCTGCTTTCTCTCAAACTTGTTGGACTTGCTGCATTCCTTCAGAGCCAACGTTCCCGTGTCTCCGTTCTCCCCGAAAATCACGATCCACACGTTGGCATCGGTGCCGGCACCTGAGGAGACGAGAGAAAGGTCACACAGGTAGAAATACAATATCAGAATTTCCCAGAGGTGGGAAGCAGTGGAGTACAAATACTTCGTTACTGTACTTAAGTACTTTTTTCTGGTATCAGTACTTTACTCCACTACTTATTTTTCTGACGACTTTTTACTTTGACTTCTCACATGTTGAACTCAAATACCTCACATTACATTACATTGCATTTAGCTGACGCTTTTATCCAAAGCGACTTACAATAAGTGCATTCGACCAAGAAGATACAACCTTGAAGAAAACAGAATCATAAAGTACATCAGGCTTCATAGAGCCAAACATTTCAAGTGCTGCTCAACTGGCTTTAGAGGAGCCAGTCCTTTATTAGTATATAAGTGCTTTGTTAGTAGTTCTATCGCTCGAGGTGGAGTCGAGAGAGATGAGTTTTCAGTCTGGAAGGTGTGTGAGCTTTCTGCTGTCCTGATGTCAATGGGAGCTCATTCCACCATCTTGGAGCCAGGACAGCAAACCCACGTGTTTTTGCTGATGGGAACTTGGGTCCCCCTCGCAGCGAGGGTGCAGCGAGTCGTCTGGCTGATGCAGAGCGGAGTGCACGTGCTGGGGTGCACGGTTTAACCATGTCCTGGATGTAGGAAGGGCCAGATCCATTCGCAGCATGGTACGCAAGCACCAGGGTCTTGAAGTGGATTCTAGCAGTTACTGGAAGCCAGTGGAGGGAGCGGAGGAGCGGCGTGGTGTGGGGACATGTAGGAAGGTTGAAGACCAGACGAGCCGCTGCATTCTGGATGAGCTGCAGAGGTCGGATGGCACATGCAGGTAGACCAGCCAGGAGGGAGCTGCAGTAGTCTATAGCGGGCGGTGGTGGCGAAGTAGATAGGGACTTGGCTTGGCAACTGGAAGGTCACCAGTTCAAGTCCCGGCAAGACCAAGTGCTACCGAGGTGTCCCTGAGCAAGGCACCGTTCCCCACACTGCTCCCCGGGCGCCGTTCAAAATGGCAGCACACTGCTCCTAACACTAGGATGGGTCGAATGCAGAGAAACAATTTCCCCACGAGGGATTACTAAAGTATATCAAATATCAAAATATCGTCTAGATGTGAGGTGACGAGAGCCTGGACCAGACCCTGCATTTTCTGGGTCAGGTGGGGACGCATCCTCCTGATGCTGTAAAGCGTGTATCTGCAGCAGCCGGTTGTAGCAGCGATGTTTGCAGTGAAGGACAGGTTGTTATCTAGGAACACACCCAGATTCCTTGCAGTCTGAGTCGGGGAAACAACAGAGGTGCCGATGTCCCTTATGGGGACAAATTGGAGGTCCCCAATTAATTTTAGGGTGAAGACTTGGTTAGGTTTAGGGTTAGGGTTAGGCATGTGTAGGTTATGGTTAAGGTTAGGATAAGTCTCTAGGAAATGCATGTAAGTCAATGTAATGTCCCCTGAAGTGATGTATACATGGTGTGTGTGTGTGTGTGTGTGTGTGTGCGCTCCTTATTGCTCAGTGGAGGTGCAGTAGCTTCCAGAAAGAGGCGAAGTGTTTGAAGTCGGCTCAGACTATCGTATTGATCAGCAGCAGAAATACTGCCGTGGATGTGAAGAGGATTTTCTTTCATTAACACGTTTGGAGTCAAACATGAATTATTCCGTCTATATTTCCTCCAGGGAAACACAAATCCTCCGCACGAGGACGGATCAAATGAGGACGAGAAGCGATGTAACAAACGCACGAGGGTTTGAACAGTTTTCGAGTAACTTTTTTAAGCAGCAAAAATTCCCACCCTCTCAAAGCGTTGAGTCTATTTTCTTGTGTATTTCACGGTTTGTAGAGTTCACAGATATGTTACCTAATTCTTTATCCTCATGTTACCTGTGCAAAGCAGCAGCCAAAACCTTTTAAACACCATGAGTATCTTGTTAAAGGGGACCTATCATGCAAAATGCACTTCTTGATGTCTTCTCTACATCAACATGTGTCCCCGGTGTGTCGGGGAACTCACGCAGCGTCAGGAAATAAAACCCTCTCTCTTTTCCTCCGTACCCAAATCTCTAAAAACGGGGAACAACGGAGCTGAGCCAGATTTGCGTCCGATATGACGTAACATCTGAAATGTGGACCCACGGCCCAATCAGAAACGTTGCTATCAGAAACAATGCCCGACTGTTTTGGACGTAATATGGTCGGTGTTTACATTAGCATCGCAAACACTCAGAGCTAACCTGTGCTGGAGAGCATGTGTGTGAAGAAGCAGGAAGTAGAAAGGAACTCACCTTGTGGTGTAACCGGCAAGAGAGAAAGCCTTTGAGCTCCAGACTGTTTCAGAGCCTTGATAATCCATGATATGGCGTTTCATCACGGCAGCATTTAGTTTAGACGGTAGCTGCCGGGTCCCGCGTGAGCTCAGACCCCTCCTTTAATTTTTTTAAGCTTTATTTCTGTTTGGTATTTTGAGCAAAACACTTCATAGACATGTTTTTTATATATCTGAGAGCTGTGCTGTTGCCTAGAGATAGCATGATAGGTTAGGTGCCCTTTAACACGAAGATAACACTGTATATATTGTGGTGCACTTGTTATACATTGCAGCACATTTTGGATTTAACATCTGATGCTTGTATACATATTATTTTCTACTTCTCATTCAACAATTGTCTTCTATTTCTTTCTATTTTATCATTTATTAGACATTTTTCTTGAACTTCTTATGTTAAGATACATATTATATTCTATGTATTTATCAATTGTTACTATAAATGTAAATGAAAAATCCAATCTTCCCCTGAGCAATGAGTATAGTAAATTGTAAGTGTTTATTTGACTAGCTTTCATATTGATTTTGTACATTTTGAAGAGGATTATTTACGCCATTAAAAAGGAGTTGACGATGGGATTTCTTCACGGCTAATTGAGGGTGAAGAGCTACTTAAGACATCCAGACACTCAGCCTTGAGAATAAGATAATGGTTAAAATAACGAGACTATAAACATTCATCAATACAAGGATAAAGCGCTGACTTTACAGTTCATCGTCTTTGCTCTCGAGGCTCCTGCAGGTTTCCCTCCAGTGTCTCGTTTGAAAGAAATCAATGGAGAGGTGACGGCGCGCTGACATGTGATGCATTCAGGGACCTCAGGAGGAGCTGGGGGACGTAACTGATGATGAAGAGGACTGTCGGTCCCTCTAACGAGTTGACGTGATCTGATGAACGTGCTTAAAGGTCCCCTATCATTAATATATCACAGGTCTCAGATATATACAGAACCTGTCTCTGATTGGCTGAAATACCAAACAGATCATTGCAGCATTACCCATAATCCCCTCTGTTTCAGCCCTGTTTCCAAAGTGCTGATTCTCTGTCTGTGACTTCAGATGAAGACAAGGAGCCCCTCCCCACGCCCCTCTGAGAGACATTTAGTTACAAAGAACTCAACGGAGCTCTAGAGGAGATTCAGGTGATAAGGGGGGGGGGGTTACCTTGGTTGCTGATTGGCTAATGGTTACCAAGACAACACATCGTTATGACATCATAAAGTGGCCAAAATCTGATCAGCTCGTTTTCAGACAGGTTTTTATAGAAATGGATCAAAAAGAGAGAGAATCTTTGTTCCTGAAACTTTCAGAGTCTCTTTCCACAGAAGGGACACATGTTGATGTAGAAGAGACATGAAGAAGAGGGGACACATGTTGATGTAGAAGAGACATGAAGAAGAGGGGACAAATGTTGAGGGAGAAGAGAAATGAAAAAGAGGGACACATGTTGATGTGAAGAGAGACATGAAGAGATGGGGACAACATCATGTTGATGAGAAGAAGACAGGGAAGAAAGAGGGGACACCATGTTTGATGTAGAAGAGACATGGAAGAGGGACACATGTTGATGTAGAAGAGACATGAAAAGAGGCGGACCACATGTTGATGTAGAAGAGACATGAGAAGAGGGGGACACATGTCTGATGTAGAAGAGACATAAGAAGAGGGGACCACATGTTGATGTAGAAGAGGACATGTGAAGAAGAGGGGACACAGGTTTGATGTAGAAGAGACATGGAAGAAGAGGGACAACATGTTTGATGTAGAAGAGACATGCGAGAAGAGGACACATGTTGATTGTAGAAGGACATGAAGAAGAAGGCACACATGTTTGATGAAAGAAAGAGACATGAGAAGAGGGGACACATGTTGAGTGATACGAAGAGACATGAAAGAGGGACACATTTGATGTAGAAGGAACATGAAGAAGAGGCGCCGGAACATGGTGATGTAGAAGAGACATGAAGAAGAGGCGACACATCGTGGATGTAAAGAGACATTGAAGAAGAGGGAACACGGTTGATGTAGAAGAGACAGAAGAAGAGGGACACTTGTTGAGGTAAAAAGACATGAAGAAAGAGGGGAACACATCGTTGATGTAGAAGAGACATGAAGAAGAGGGGACACTTGGATTGATGTTAGAAGAGACATGAAGAAAGAGGGGACACATGTTGATGTAGAAGAGACGTGAAGAAGAGGGGACACATGTTGATGTAGAAGAGACATGAGTTGAGGAGGATTTACCTGCAGTGTCGCTGGTTTTGACCTGAACTGTATACGTTGTCGGCTCCACCATCATCTCCTCGTCCACCACAGCAGCCATCTCACAGATCATAGTCCTCTTGGGTCCGTGAGTCCTGGAGAGCCAGTCCTCGTAGGTGAACACAGAAACCTCCTCTGTGGTCAGGTTACGCATGATCACCTGCAGGAACAGAGGATGCAAAGGTTCTAATGTCATATGCAGAAAGCTAAATTGTATAAATGGCAATGAAATTCTTCTGACCTCCAACAATGCAACATATAGAATAACATTTCCTCACGAGACAAAGGTGTTCCCTCGTCTGTCTGCGTATGTATTTGCCCTGTTGGGTCCATTTCACTTCGCGCCAGGGTATGGCTGGGGTAGGCTACAGCCATACCAAGAAATGCCTCAGCCCCACCTCAGCCCCACCCCAGCCCGACCTCGCCCACCCCATGCCCCACCTCAGCCCCACTTCAGCCCCACCTCAGCCCGCACACTCAGCCCCACTTCAGCCCCACCTCAGCCCATCTCACGCCCAACCTCAGCCCCACCTCAGCCCCACCTCAGCGCCCACCGTAGCCCCACCTTCAGCCCGACCTCAGCCCCATTCTCAGCCCCACCTCAGCCCCACCTCAGCCCCACTATCAGCCCGACTCAGCCCCATCTCAGCCCCACCTCAGCCCCACCTCAGCCCCACGGCAGCCCCACCTCAGCCCCATCTCCAGCCCCTACGCTCAGCCCCCATCTCAGCCCCACCTCAGCCCCACTCAGCGCCCACCTTAGCCCCACCTTCAGCCCGACCTCAAGCCCATCTCAGCCCCACCTCGCCCCATCTCAGCCACCACCTCAGCCCCACCTCAGGCCCCACCCCAGCCCCAACTCAGCTCCACCTTAGCCTCAGCTCAGTCCTCACCTCAGCTCCACCTCAGCCCACCTCAGCCCCCCTCAGCCCCACCCCAGCCCGACCATCAGCTCCACCCCAGCCGACCTTCAGCTCCAACCTCAGCCACACCTCAGCCCCACCTCAGCTCCAACCTCAAGCCCCACCTCAGGCCCCACCTCAGCTCCCACCTCAGCCCCACCCAGCCCCACCTCAGCCCCACCTCAGCTCCACCTTCAGGCTCCACCTCACCCCACCTCAACCCCACCTCAGCCCCACCTCACTCCACCTCAGCCCCCACCTCAGCTCCACCTCAGCTCCACCCCAGCCCGACCTCAGCTCCACCTCAGCTCCACTTCAGCCCGACCTCGGCCCCACCTCGGCCCCTGAGAACACAGATTGCGAAAATAACACACAAACTGATCCTGCTGTAACGACAAGTGCACGTTGCTGATGCAATATGGTTGAGACCATTCGGGCTTATGCTAGAAGAGGGGTACAAGGAATAGAGGTCAAACTCAAATACGAAGTGGGCCAAAAAAAAAAAAAAGGGTGCTAGTGGAGGGCGGGACTGGTTCAATGTTCATTGCAGAAGTCAGTGCTTCTCAAACTTTTTTCAGTCATGTACCCCCCGACCGACCCCGAAAATGTTTGATCGGAAAAGCCTATACAAATAATTCCAATACAGTGATGTTCCCTCAGTGATTTATTAACTCCTTTACAACAAACTAAGGATATTTTCATTTTATGCATGAAAAAAGATTTTTTTTTAAACTGAAGTAATATCTGTTTAACAAACCAATGAACAAAATGATATATTATGCAAAACTATAAAATACAATACAGCAATTTGACATGGTATGAGGACCCTCTTGGTGGTTCTAGGAATATTGTATATACAATTGTGTTTTCTATTTAACTTACTAAGATTATTTTTGTAATCATGCATGGTATTTGTTTGTTTTTTCACGTACCCCCTGCAGTACCCCAACGCACCCCTAGGGGTCCGCGTACCCCATTTGAGAACCCCTGGTCTAAGTAGTGGGGGAGTTTTATACACTAAAGGTGTGGAAATTCTCTGGCGTTATAATATCAGCGCGGCCGCGGTCAGATGCCCCCGAATGCAATTTGAATAGACCTGCAGCCAATCAGAGCAACGGGTCTGCGTCATGCCTTACTGATGAGATCAATCGGAACCGCCATTCAGTATCCCCATTGGATCTTCAACGTGTGCTGTCATCCGTCATGTTCACAGGGATCGCTTTTGATTTACTATAAGACAAAAGTGCCGTTTTATTTCACACAGTTCCATTTTCATCTAAACCTCACGCGTGGCGTTTCACTGTCAAGGGGGGCGACATAGCGTGTATGTATTACATTGCAGATTCTGACTTGAGCCCCACCGCTGTATGGGTTAGCCCAGATAACCCAAATACCCTGGCCCCGCCACTGCCTGCTTGTGATGCTGAACACACACAGCTCTGTTCAGGGTCGGATCAAGGAGACGTTCCCAGCCCGAGAGTCCCAGATACGGAGGGACAGCGCTCTGACGGCTGGGACGCTCTGCAGGGGAAACTAAAGGGACGTGTGCAGAGGAGATGTGTTCTGTTTCATCAAAGCTCTGCTGCCGAGGCATCAGGGTGAATCTGGAGGTGAGCAGTGATGCCGTCCTCACGGGGTCAGCCCAGGAGACAAAGAGCCGAAGCCTTTTGGGAACACATGGAGGAAGCTAGCGTTGCAGTGTTTCCTGCTACGAGGAAGCGAATCGGTTCGGCATGGGGTATTGGATTATTGCGTAATAGAATAATAATAGAATCCTTTAATGTCGTTATACATGTACAATGAAAGAAAAGCTTCTCCCTTTTAAAAGGTGCTATCAAAACAAAAACATCGACAACAAATACACGCAGCATACATACTTATGTAATAATGATATATATGTATATCATTATTATTGTATAATTATATATATTATTTTTCTAAGCTTTAATGCGAGCGCTAAAAGTAAATGAATATTTTGTTGACGTTAATATTGCTTTAGAAAAAGCTTGGAGTAAAAACAAGAAGAAGAGAACTGAACAGAACTGTTTATATTAATATATATCTGATATCATTTTGAATTAACTCTTTAGGTTTTAAAAAATATTTGTTATTCATTTTTCTTGTTTTATTTGACATGTTTTTCTTGTATATTCTTACTTAACTTCTAAACTACTTTTCTTTCAAATGGAGGAACCAGAGGTTTAGACATTCCTGCAGCGCTCTGTGAACGTAATCGATTCTAAAACATGTGTCAAATCAATGTATCTACTGGATACACACAACATACAGTGTGTGTGTGTGTGTGTGTGTGTGCGTGTGTGATGTGCCTGTGTGTGTGTTGTGTGTGTGTGGGATGAATCATTGGAGTAATAGATGGTGGTGAGAGAGTGTTGTGTGTTGTGGTGCCTGTGTGTGTGTGCCTTGTGTGTGTGTGGAGAAGGCGAGAGAGAGAGAGACAGAGAGTGTTGTTTTGTGTGGTGTGTGATGTTGAGTCTGTGTGTGCCTGTGTTGGCCTGTGTGTGCCTGTGTGGTGCGACCTGTGGTGTGTGCACGTGTGTGTTGTGCGTGGTGTGTGTGTGTGTGGCTGTGGTGTGGTCTGTGTTGTGTGGCACGTTGTGTGTTGCACGTGTGCTGTTGGGCGCGTGGTGGTGTTTGTGTGTGTGTTGTGTGTGCTGGCGTTCATCTGTGTGATGAAATCATTGACCATTCTCCTGCAGGCGAGGGATACGAGTAATGTGTGTGTGTGTGTGTGTGTGTGTGTTGTGTGTGTGTGGTGTGTGCGTGTGCGTGCGTGCGCCCCGCCTGGCATTGATAATATAGATGAATGACCTACACGCCCCGCCGTGCCATAGAAAAAACAAACCTGTGACTGCTCTGTTATTGATTTGAAGCGCTCTTCATCTCCTGCGGGAATATGGCCGTGTGTGTGTGTGTGTGTG
>RQJG01052892.1:0-13795 GCA_009756435.1 Chionodraco myersi
AGATCGCAGATCGCAGGTAGCAACAGGTAGAGACGCTCCGTCTCTCTGCGACGACTCCGGGGTAAAGACCTCTCCAGTGCAGCCGTACTCTACAGGTGGGAGCAGGCCTCCGTAGTTCGCAGATCGCATGCAACAAACAGGTGGAGCCGCTCCGTCTCTTCGCGACGAGCAGGCCTCCGTAGATCGCAGGCAGCAACAGGTGGAGCCGCTCCGTCTCTTTGCGACGTCTCCCGAGGATAAACACCTCAGTACAGCCGTACTCGACAGGTGGGAGTTTACAGAGAGTAATCAACATATTGGGGAAGATAACGTAAACATCTGGAAACACTGGAGATAGCCTCAACATATGGAGACACTGAATCACTTGTCTGAGGTGCTTTGACTAGAAAATCAGCGTTCTCACAGTTATAAACCATCTTGTGACCGAGAGTTGACCGGTCATAAACTGAGAATATCATCATATAGCTCAGCAGCACATTCCTTAAGAGAGATAACAGAGTCAGGGTTGGTTATAAACGTCAACAGGGGTCTCCCTTGAAAAAGAAATCAATGATCTCAATGGGATACACCTGGGTAAATAAAAAAAATATTAAAAAAACAGGCAATAAGGTTAAATATCTTAGGAGTAAGGGATAATTATTCTCTAACACTTTAGTTTTGCTTCAGTCCAACCCATTACTACACATGTTTCCCTTTGTTTTGGAATTTATGGCCAAAGGACCTTATTTATATTAAATGTTACCGTTTTCTGAGTTAAAAAATAAATGAAACTATTTAATAATTTGAAAATATCGTATTGTGACTATTTGTCTTATCAGAGACTGGTATATGTCAAAGTTTAGTAAGGATGCCCTTTTTGAATAATTTATAGTTTTTAAATGGCAACACAATCACACCTTGTGCCCTCATGGGGTCATTTTTTACCCCGTCTGGCTTGACTGTTATTCAAAGAATAGTGGAAAATTCACGCATTTCTGTGTTACATATTTAATGCCAACTTTATTCAAACACATTGACATTTTCTTTATTCCATTTGGAATGTAAGGACCATTAGACCTCATTTATATGAATTCTTACCTTGTTTTTGATAAAAGATACATAAAATCCCCAACTATTCTGACAATAGTAAATGATTACAGTCGTGTGTTGATAAATCATGTGTTTCAACTTTAGCATAACCTGACATATCAAACATATCAACATTAATTTTCAAAACATTTAACTATTCAAAACGTACTTCTCAGTATGAAACAATAGAACGTGCCCTTAATGTGCCCCTCAGTTGCATGCAGATGTATGTATTGCATCTTTGGCACATTTTCGTTCTTTTGAAATCAATCTGGCGATGTTGGGCTTTTTGTCATCCCTGTTGCTCACAGCAGCATCCCGATGCAGAGTGCTCATCAGAAGAACATTTTTCAGTTTTTTGGGGTGATCGCACACCAGAGCATGGGTCTTGGTGAAAGCAAACTTCAATGAGAAACGAGCCCTGTCCGCTTTTGACACCAGTGCAGGGGGAAGCTAAGGTTTATTTCTCCTTACTGTTCCCACCATGAGCAGCTTTCTTTTTAGCAGCGCCACGCCAAGGGCATATGAAGTAAAGAAGTTGTCACAGGTTATCGTTTTTCCCTGGAGACCTTCTGTCATATCAAAGACAACTCGCATGCCCTGATTTTTTTCTGACGTCCCACCAACAAGTTTGCCAGTGTATATCTACATATTCCATGCGTAGCTTGACCTGGCATTGCATGCTGCCCATATTTTTATCCCATATTTGCCTGGTTTGCTCGGGATATATTGCTTGAATGGACAGCGACCTCTGAATGGGACCAGGCACTCGTCAACAGTCACATTAGTGCCTGGATTGTACATCATTGGCAGGAGACACCCACGTGTCCCAAACGTCTCGAATTGGAGCAAGTTTGTCTCGTGCCCCGCAATCTTCCCTTGTGTCTTTGTCATTGTAGTGGAAACTTCTGTGTAGCAATGTTTGAGGAGTCACCGACTTAGGAAGGAGACAAGGTAGAGCAGGAGTTTTGATGTCAGAGCACTGATGATTTATTAAGAGGTACGGCCGGAGAATTCACATCACAAGTCACAGCAGTCACGGTCTGACTGCACGGGTGGTTGCCACGTCAATTCTGGAGCGCCTCTCTCTTGTCAGCCCATTTAACTGGTTTCAGAGAGAGTCGTCAACATGTTTTGATAAGATAGCTTTAGACAGTTGGGCACACTGAGTCACTTGCTTCCGCCACTTATGGCCTCGAAGATGTCATACCTTGGAGTCCACAATCAACAAAGAAGGAAGTGTCCCAGTGCATCCACAACAAAGACCATCTGTGACCTAGTATTGACCGGTCACAGAATGGGAACAATAACATTATTGGCTGAAGCAGCCTGTGTCCTTAAAGAACATAAATAGACGTCAAGGTTGGTCCTGTATGTCACATCTAGGAGTCTGAGATAATTATTTCCCTAACAGTTCCTCTCTTTTTATCATTTATGATAACCTAAAACATTAGTCTAATAATAATTTGGTCAATAATTAACTCAATAGGCGTCTCCAGATTCGAGTGTGGTCTCACCTTACATTAATTACATCACAAAGTAGAATACGATTGAAACATTCAATCACAATGATTGATACAGCCAATCATAATAGGAAAAATCATCTCTCATCAGTGTTTGATCATCTTTTGTCAAAAGCATAATAATGAACACACATAATAACACAGATGCATAATAGCTAAACATTTGTTTTAAACTAATATCTTTTATCATTTACCATTAGTTAAATTCATTCATCAAACTATAAAATCAAAAACCAGCTTGCCGTTTTAAAGATTTACTTCAAGGCAATCACTAGTCAAAAGCATGTTAAAACTCAGGATCGTAAGAGATCCAGCTAAAAATTCACAGTTGAAGTATATAAGACACAATGGTGATTTGATCAATCTGTAATCTGCAAAATTGCAGTGTCCTCAATTTTAGGATTACTTTGAAGCGTCAGGCACTTAGTTTTAGTCATATCAATACATTCAAAATCTGAAAAGGAAAAGTCAGACATGTATTGTGTAGTGTAACAACCTGAAAAGGAAAAAAAATCAACTTTAATCAATTTTAATTCATTGGCCATTCGTTGTAAGGGGGAACCCATGGTTCGGTTTCCACGGTAGAGACCCACGGGTCTGGGT
Organism: Chionodraco myersi; assembly: GCA_009756435.1. Taxonomy (NCBI): domain Eukaryota; kingdom Metazoa; phylum Chordata; class Actinopteri; order Perciformes; family Channichthyidae; genus Chionodraco; species Chionodraco myersi. Next base: position 3,195 of record RQJG01052892.1, read on the forward strand.
GCTCGGCAGCGTACATCATCACGGTGTCATCAACGGTGGTGTACCCCACCTGTATCTGTGGGGCCTGAAGGGTGGTTTTGACAATCTTTTGCTGGTTATTGGGTTAACACTTGATAGGGATGTTTTCCTGAGTGCAGACAACTCAAAGTAATGGATTAGCACATTATCATTTAATTACAAAAATAGGATAGGCCCCTCAGAATTATTTGGGAGCCTTCCTGACACATGCACATGCATAAATGTAAGGTTTGTGTTAGTCATTTAACATGCAAGAATCATATACTCATCAGTCCAAAGCAGAGAAATGTTATTGTAATTTAAAGGTGAACTAGTCCCTGTGGATATAACCCTTTCTTAATTATTTTAAATGTTATATTAATTCACCATTTGATAAAATATTAGTTTATCAGAAATATATATTTTCTCCTCTTCCATAAAACAGGTTTGAGAAATAAATGTTCCATTATAAAAATTAATTACTCAATATAATTGACTCTTCCCTCCCTTTTCTTACATATGTCACATATGAAATAATAACTTAAGAGTCTATTTAAGCATGGTGTAATCTATTACTCGAGAAGACTCAGTATCACCTGTGTGCAGCTTGCAACAAAAACAATTGTGAGAAACATATATTATGCAGGAAATGCATACCTTTGTTGAAAAACAAAGCATCTGATTTGGGAGGAAAAGCTTCATCCCCCCTAACATCTGAGTTATTACTGATGGCATAGCATGAATGGAATGTGGTGTCTGAGGGTGTTATTACTGAGAAATGTCAAACAAATTCAAAACCTTCGATTTGAAAACAGGTTTGCATTCCTCCACTTAAGGTGACGTTATCATTGGAAACAATAAAAGCTAATTGTTTTGATGTAGAATCTGTCAATTGAATCGTTAGAGCAGAACAGAATGGTCGTATTGTAGCCTGCGTACCGTGCAGCCTTTAGTTTTACCAGGTGCAAACATGGTCCATATAATGTGAATACATGTAGAACTAAGAGGCCCCTGATATTAGGCCTATTTTAAAAATAGTAGGGGCTTTTAACAGCTTGCCAACTTTACAGGCATCCTCTGCATAGCAGTATGAATAGCCTTAAAAACAACCCACTCTACGGTAACGAGAGTCATATTTCTGAACCAAATGCCCTAAGTTAAGCCGTTAGTCCCATCTGACTGACCCAAGGGTTTGGTGCTGGTGTGACCGGGAGGCTTCCAGGTGTTCAAAGCAGATGTCAAGCTTTCAGTTCATGGCTTGGTGGGGGGAGTGGCCCACGTGAGACAGTATCAGTTTGAGGAGCATTGTCTCTGGGAGCAGGGAATGGTGTCCATTCTCGGACCAGACCATTAATGTCATTTCATGTAGAGCAGCCATAGCATCTCTGTGACTGCACTCAGCCGGGCGGTAGCAGGGTAGAACTGGGTGACTCTTGAAGCCGTCCAAGGCCATAGACCAAATAGAACCACGTACCAACAAAGGGACACAAGGTCATCAATGTCTCTCTTTACCATTGGCCTAATTGCACAATAAATGAGTGGGGGAAAAATGTGGAAGACTAATCCATCATGTGAAATGTTGAGTTAATCTAAATAATTACTTATGGGTTGAAATCAAATTAACATTAACATTTAGAACTAAAGTCAGTCCAAATTGGACTTGCACGGATCAGAATCTAAGCAATACACCATTTTCCCAGCTCTGTAATGAAAAGGATAACAAGATTAGGTACATTACAGGAGTGTTCAAAACACCCAAACATGCACACTTATCTTATTCTAGTAGAGATTAGAGGACAAGGTCTAATGTTGTGAACAAAATGATCAAGTCAAAGTTATTTTATTTATTCTATGTTATGTACCACATTTAATTGAATAATTAATCTTGAATTACTTAAAGAAGGCAACAATTTACAATTTGGATAAAGTGAAAACTCATCCAAAGTGTGTGTGTGTGGGTGTGTGTGTGTGTGCTTGTCTGCCCAAGGTTTAAAACATTTGGGGCAGCACAGCAGTGAGAATGTTATGAGAACCAATATGTTGTTTACACTAAACTCGAAGGAAGCTAGACTGGAACATTTTAAATAAATCAAAACACTTGCACATTAATTAAATACATTTGACATTTAGCTCGAGCTAGGTTGAATACTTTTCTTTATGGTATTTAAAATTGGGCTCGAGTAGAACCCCTGGATTTGGCTTGCAACACAAAGTGATACTGATCTCTGTTGGACTTGGAAATGTTATGATTCAAAGTGTGGGCCTGTAAAAGATGCCCTTGGAAAACAACATCTATTTTTTAACTGTAATTACTTATTTTAAAGAGATTGCAACATTATACTTTTTAAAGTATTGCTCAATTAATTTAACACATTTTATTATGCACACAATAAAAAACTTCAACGAATATATTGATCCTGGCTTAACCAGCGACCTTCACTCTGTTGTTCATAAGCTCGGTTTCAGAAAACTTGTCAGTAGTTTAACAACTATTTTAATTTTTAGTAATGTCTATGGAGACCAATTGGTTGATACGAGAAATAATTTGAAGCAGTTTAATAAAGAATGTTAGACTATTTTTAAAACTGTAATTGAACTTCAACTTATATTAATTATCTGATTCCAGTGGCCAGTTGGAACAGACAATCAATAAAGTTTCCATTTTGCAGCAACAGCACAAAAGGTTTCAACAACAATTAATGAAACAAATAATACAACATTGACCTACAAAAACAGATTTTGCAACCCTGATCTCCTCAGGCAGCTCTCTGAGGGTCTTGGGGCACAGGACGGGGCATAGGGTTTATGCAAGGTCACAAACATATCTTAACATATCAGCAATACCATTTAAGAATGGATTCTTAAAGCAATATAATCTTCTTTTCTTCATTTTGCAGCACATTTATACGACCAGAATTTTGCTTTACATCTTTATATTATTTATTTTTCTCAAGTCATTTACTTTTGGTGAGATAACTAAAGTTTAGTTCATTTTACCCTGGCTGTGGACTGATTCATTATTAGTTGTTTACAAAACATTCACAAGACGGCGGGACAAACCAATATAGACCCCCCATACAAACAATCAGACAAACAAAACATGAACTCCAAATAAACACCAGCGAGACGGCAAAGCTCAATCCAGCTCAATTTAGTCCGAATTTAGGAGTTTTCAGAGGGGGCAGAAAATGTATATGGGGCACCTGCGCGCGCCCCACCCTTGTACAAGTTGCTAAGATCGTATCGTCCAAAAGCAATAGCTAGTGTATGCCTCCCGGACCGCCACCGACTTGCTCCAACCAGCTGGGTAGAGCGCCGTGACGCGTCACAGCACTACACGCACCTCGTGATTGTCCCAATTTTTAGCCAGTAATGTAGGAGGAAATTGTTTACAAATCGCGAGGGCTTTTAACCTATCCTCTTGCAACACTACCCATTTCCTGATAGCGCTATTTTCCCCCGACCAAGGAAAACATAGACTTTTCTTCTTTTCTGCCCTTTCTCTCCCAAGAACAGCAGCTCAACAGTAGTCCTACTCGACCAGCTCTATACACCTGACGCCGTGTTAAACACAGTGTCGTTCTACACTTCCTATCACTGCCCACCTGTGATCAATTAGCCTATAATTTAGTGTATGCCTCCCGGACCGCCACCGACTTGCTCCAACCAGCTGGGTAGAGCGCCGTGACGCGTCACAGCACTACACGCACCTCGTGATTGTCCCAATGTGTAGCCAGTAATGTAGGAGGAAATTGTTTACAAATCGCGAGGGCTTTTAAACCATCCCGTTTTTTAATGGGATGGTGGTGACGTGAGTGAAAGATATAGACAAGACTGTGATTTTAGGCTGAGGTGTATCTCTAAGCTGCTTATGCTAAACCGACTGTTTTGGACCGCTAAAAACCCCAGAATTCGGCAATCTGTCCAATACAAATCTCTACATTGCTTTTATACAGAAATTCCACCTCACTGAATGCCTTTCTTTAAGGTTTTCTGAACATGAGCTGTGCATTGCTTGTATGGCACATACGTCCTGAGCAGCATACACAGAGAAAATCAGCCAGGACAAAAGTCCCCAGACACTGATTCCCTGGGTTTACTATCCCCAAATTATCATCAACCAAAAAGGAAACGCAGCTGCTCAGTTTCACAGGTAATTTTAGGATACCGTCAATCACAGATTCTGGTAAGGCAATGTTCAAATGTAGATTTGAAAACTACACTTACCAGCTCTGAAGATCTGTTGGCATCCTGCCGACAACGCCAAATTGTTATGAAACTTCTGTGTAAGCAATGCAGTGGGAGTCACCGACTCAGGAAGGAGACACGGTGGAGCAGGAGCTTTTGATGTCAAACACTGGAGGTTTATTTGGAGTTACGGCCGGAGAATTCACATCACAAGTCACAGCAGTCACGGTCTGACTGCACGGGTGGTTGCCACGTCAATTCTGGAGCGCCTCTCTCTTGTCAGCCCATTTAACTGGTTTCAGAGAGAGTCGTCAACATGTTTTGATAAGATAGCTTTAGACAGTTGGGCACACTGAGTCACTTGCTTCCGCCACTTATGGCCTCGAAGATGTCATACCTTGGAGTCCACAATCAACAAAGAAGGAAGTGTCCCAGTGCATCCACAACAAAGACCATCTGTGACCTAGTATTGACCGGTCACAGAATGGGAACAATAACATTATTGGCTGAAGCAGCCTGTGTCCTTAAAGAACATAAATAGACGTCAAGGTTGGTCCTGTATGTCACATCTAGGAGTCTGAGATAATTATTTCCCTAACAGTCATCAAATCGTATGACTCTGGAGATTTTATGATACATTTTAAGTGTAGCACGGAAACTGCCCTACCAGACTCTGCATTCCATAGACTTGCTGTATCGGTACACTCCAGGAAGAATCAACAAACCCACGTATGCCTGCAGGTCCATTTGATCCATCTTTCTCCACTTTTTCCCATAAACACGCTGCCCCTCCTTGTTAGTCATGTTCAGCACTGACTCTTCGATGGCCTTGTGCAGAAACAGATACAAAGCGGACTTTATGTCCTCAATACGAGACCTTGCATACAGGGTTGGACCATGGTGGCTTGTCTCTCTCTCTGCTCTCTCTGCTGTTACCATGCGACGTCCATCACTGGGAGGGATGGAAGACCAGATCAATGTTTCATCCTTAGGTCAGTTGTCTCCTCCTATGGCGCCATCTCCTGGGTCCCAGATGTAGCGATGGATGCGGGAGGGCCCAGCTATCTCCCACTCCTGCTTCCAAGCAGCCGCCAACCATGCATCTCTGGAGAGGTCCTCAGAGGTGGAATTGAGCATCTCTTGTGCTGCCTTGTTGTAGGAGAGGCGGGACTTCAGCCTACTTAGAGGCCCTGCTGTCGTTGTAGTGTTATGCAGGATGTGCCATTCATGCTTTTGAGCTTTCCTGGCCAGGGCGAGGGTGGCAGCCTGCCGTCAGAGGCCGGCTTGATCATATACATCAAAAGTGTGTGTGTGTGTGTGTGTGTGTGTGTGGTGTGTGTGTGTGTGTGTGTGTGTGTGTGTGTGTGTGTGTGTTGTGTGTGTGTGTGTGTGTGTGTTGTGGTGTGTGTGTGTGTGTGTGTTGTGTGTGTGTGTGTGTGTGTGTGTGTGTGTGTGTGTGTGTGTGTGTGTTGTGTGTGTGTGTGTGTGTGTGTGTGTGTGTGTGTGTCACGAGGGGGTGGTTGTTCATTTGTTGGACAGCATTATGCTGAAACAATTTGCCCCATTGCCCCACTTTGTGCTGCAGGGTCATTTTTGACCCCAGAGGGCTTATGGTGTTATAAAATACAATAAAACACCCATAATTCAATGAAATTACTTCAAATGTATTTTAAACGTTAAAAGCATAGTATTGAACAACCCATTATCATTTTCAGACCATTTGATGAATTAAAAACCTATTTTTTACTGCAATAGATTTCCTTTTGGGGTCAGAAATGACCCCAGGACAACAGGAGGGTTAAGTGTCGAAATGTAGTTCTGCTCTTCCTCATTGTAAAGCACTGTTAACTGCTCCACCAGCACTACTCCACTGTATTGATCTCTTTCTTTCTCCACATCATTACATGAGCTGCGAGAGCCAAACATAAAGGAAACACTCACGTTCCTGCACACACATGTATACGCAGTACAAGTGTGCATCCAATAATCAATGGGAGTTGTGAAAGTAATGAGGCGTAAATAAAGAAAAGAGTGAGTGCACCTGTGTTTGACTATCTTTTATCTGTATTGCCTACTCTCAGAATACGTTTTTCTGTATAATTGATAATCCAACATTTCATTTCAAAATATTAACCAAATTTTTTCGGAAAACAGTATTCACGTTTAAAACTGAAATAATTCTACAAAATAGTGTGTGTGTGTGTGTGTGTGGTGTGTGTGTGTGTGTGTGTGTGTGTGTGTGGTGTGTGTTGTGTGTGTGTGGTGTGGTGTGTGTGTGTGTGTGTGTGTGTGTGTGTGTGTGTGTGTGTGTGTGTGTGTGTGTGTGTGTGTGTGTGTGTCCTGATTTTATGATGAGAGCACCTCATTATTTCGACATGCTGACTGCTGCTGTGGAGCACAATTATCCTCTAAATGAGAAGGGAATTAATGTTATTTTAATAGCTAAACACCAATCAGAGACTGTGTGTGTGTGTGTGTGTGTGTGTTACAAAATGTGGTTAGCACATAGCTATTCATTGTTCGATATTTATTCACAAATAGTTCAGCATTTGCCACGATAACTCTACTACCAAGGACATAGAAAGTGGGAAATAAACAAATCCTCCTAAATGGCTTTTAAAAACAAGCATCAATCCCCCATGTTCAGAGGCAAAGCAGAAACCTTTTCTTTTATCTAAGATTTCAAACATTAACCAACGCAAGGTGTCACACTGAGCAGCCTCTCAGACAGGAGGGCTTTGGAAGGTCTCATGGCTGGAGGTGGTGCTCTGCTCATAAGACATGTTTCATTTATTAGACTTTCCATGACTAAGTTTGAGCTTTTTCATGACCTAAAAATGTCAAACAGCCCTATTTAAGTATTGTTTTTTTTTTAATATTCAGGTTTCTGCTATAGGAAATCACTAACTCAGGCTCCAATCACTTGAGATGAGAGCCAGTAACACTACCCAGAAAACCTCTTTTTCTCCTGGCATGCGCTTCACCCTGGGATTCGTTTTGACAGCTGTCAGAGTCACACTGCTCGTTAAAGCCACACTGGGACCAGGCAGCATCAAATCAAGCAAGAGGCGGGCTTTACTACTTTACCTCTTTCTTCCAGTTTCAATGCTGTTTAAAAGAACAAAAAACAAATATGACACAATATTATAAAAGCTTGGTGACAGATCCGGATTAAATCCTGGTTGACGATGCACTAGTATGACCCAATCCTACTATATATGGGAACATTTATTATGTAATTCCTTTTTTTGTTTTGTCCGATGCACTTAGCCAAAACAGTATCCGCCGAAGCTAGCGACCACGAGGAAGAGTTAACAGAGACACCGGAGCCACAGGATACCGCAGATATGCTACGTGCCGGGTTAGCAGCTATTAGCAATGACATCCGAGAGCTCAAGCAGGATCTACGACACCAGCTATCCACATTTAAAGATGAACTGAAGAAGGAAGTGAAAGAAGAAATCAATAACCTCCGGCAAGAATGATACAGTAAGCTCACAGAAAATCAAAACGAACTACAGACACAGAAAATTAGTGTTAGCGAAGCCCAGTCACGCATAGCTGAGTTAGAAGAGTGGCAGGCAGTGGCTAACGGTGCACTGTTGGGAATGTCGGATCATACACGGCAGATGCAAGACAAATTATCTGTTGTTTTTATTTATTTCTTTAATTCTATAATCTCTGGCTTTTTTGCCGTCCGTCAGGAACTGCATTTCAAAATAAAGTCACCGGAAACAGACGTTTCTCATAAATGTAAATGATATTCACAGGGTAAAGGAATGTAGGATAGGAGGGGCAGATGATTAAAAATATGTTTAAATAACAGGACACGACACACTGTCTGGAGACTCAACGCTGGAATATTAAATAGTGAACAAAGAAAGGAGAGAATACAAGCAGAAATTAAAAAACACAGAGGAGAATGAAAATGGAACAGTATGACCCTACTGTGAGGCAATCCTTTTGTCTTTACTCCTAGATATTTAACCTTATTGCCTGTTGACGTTAATAACCAACCAATATTCTGTTATCTCCTTTAAGGAATGTGCTCCAGCACTTAAGTGTCAGTTTGATGGCCTGCTGGGGGGTTTTACAACTATGAGAATGCTGGCTTCTAAACACCACTGACAAGTGATTGAGTATTTCTAGTTGGGGGATATCTCCTCTAGCTCCACAGATGTTTACGCCTCCCCCAATATGTGGATTAACTATCTGTAAACTAGTTAAAAGGTCTATCGAGAGATAGGCTGATCAGAATTGACATGACAACGCACGCGTGCAGTCAGAACCTTTTGCTGCTGTGACTTGTGATATGAATTCTCCGGCCGTTGACTTGTAATAAATTACCAGTGTTTGACATCAAAGCTCCAACTCTCCTCGTGTCTCTCTGAGTCCTGACTCTCCATTGCTGCAGAAGTTTCCTTTACAAATTGGCGTTGTCGGCAGGATACCAATACATCTTCAGAACTGGTAAGTGTAATTTCAAATCCACATTTGTACATTGCCTTACCAGAATCTGTGATTGACGGTATCCTAAAATTACCTGTGAAACTGAGCGGTTGTGTTTCATTTTTTGGTTGATGAACATTTGGCTGATTGCCTCTGCGCATGCTGCTTGGGTCGAAAGTACCATACAAGCATGCACAGCTTATGTTCAGAGTAACCTTAAAGAAATACATCAGTAAAGTGGAGCTTCTGTGTGAAAGCAATGTAAAGATTTGTATTGGACACATCGCCGAATTCTGGGGGTTTCAGCGGCCAACACAGCAGTTAAAAATAAGCAGCCCGAGATATTTCCCCCCATCGCCTCTCTAAACACGGCTCCAGCTGCAGCTGCGGTGGTGTGTGTAAATATTGCCCCGTGTTTCGGTGGCTGGAGCCGTGCAGCTGAGAGGAAGAAAGTCACAGCTTTTTGTCTAGTCGATGGAAAAAGAAATCGCCAAGCGTCAACAACCCCATAGGTATCCAAATATGACTGTAAAACTAGAGAGGATTTTGAGACTGGTGAGGCTCTTGTGGAGGAACGGTCTAATGCAGGATTCATAATCGTATTCATGTCACCCCCCAGTATTAATTGGTGAGTATCAATACAAGGTAATGAGTGAAGAAATGTTCGAAAAAAATCACTATCATCACAATTGGGGGCATACACATTAGCTAAGATTAGAGGGGTGTTAAATAATGAGCCCACCACAACTACATAACGGCCACTTGGATCCGCGGTTACATCAGAGACCACAAACGGAGTTGATTTATGAACAAGAATCGCAGTACCCCTAACTTTATTATTACATTTAGAATGAAACATTTGTCCCACCCAATCTCTCTCAATTTTAGGATGATCTTGAATTTTGAGGTGTGTTTCTTGGAGAAACGCAATGTTCACTTTGAGTTGTGAGAGATGGGAGAATACTTTGTTACGTTTGGTTGGGTGATTAAGTCCTCTAACATTCCAGCTGATAAGATTAATATTGCATCCATCCTTTCTTAAAGTTAAAAACGTGGATGACCTTAAACTTTTTGATGTTAAACACGACCAAAACTGAAGTTATTGTACTTGGCCCGAAGAATCTAGGAAACAAACTATCTAAAGATATACTAACTATGGATGGCATTAATTTGGCCTCCAGTGAGACTGTAAGGAATCTTGGTGTTATATTTGATCAGGATTTATCCTTTAACGCCCACATAAAATCAATTTCAAGGACCGCCTACTTCCATCTACGTAACATTGCAAAAATCAGGCATATCTTGCCTCAAAACGATGCAGAGAAACTAGTCCATGCATTTGTTACTTCTAGGCTGGATTATTGTAACTCTTTATTATCAGGGAGTACCAAGAAGTCAGTCAAGTCGCTTCAGCTGATTCAAAATGCTGCGGCTCGTGTACTAACCAGAGTTAGGAAAAGGGACCACATTACTCCTGTTCTGGCTGCCTTACACTGGCTCCCTATAGAACACAGGATAGAATTTAAAATTCTTCTTCTCGCCTACAAAGCCCTTAATGGGCAGGCGCCATCTTACCTTAAAGAACTCATTATACCCTACTGTCCTACTAGAGCATTGCGTTCTAAGAATGCAGGGTTGTTGGTTGTTCCTAGATCTCTAAAAGTACAATGGGAGCCAGAGCCTTTTCTTATCAAGCTCCACATTTGTGAAATCAGCTTCCAGTTTGTGTTCGGGCGGCAGACACCCTATCCGTTTTTAAGAGTGTGCTTAAGACCTTCCTTTTTGATAAAGCTTATAGTTAGGGCTGATTAGATTCCGCCCCTAGTTTTGCTGATATAGGCTTAGTTTGTCGGGGGACATCTTACTTCTTCCTTCTCTCTGTCTATACCTGTATACTCTCATGTTCCGATTACCCAGCTTCCCCAAATGTCTTTCTTTTGGTTTGTCTATATACGCCGGATTCCGAG
>RQJG01052896.1:0-16064 GCA_009756435.1 Chionodraco myersi
GTGCTTTGTTAGCAGTTCTATCCTCGAGGTGGAGTCGAAGGAGATGAGTCTCAGTCTGGAAGGTGTGTGAGCTTTCTGCTGTCCTGATGTCAGTGGGAGCTCGTTCCACCATCTTGGAGCCAGGACAGCAAACCCACGTGTTCCTGCTGATGGGAACTTGGGTCCCCCTCGCAGCGAGGGTGCAGCGAGTCGTCTGGCTGATGCAGAGCGGAGTGCACGTGCTGGGGTGTACGGTTTAACCATGTCCTGGATGTAGGAAGGGCCAGATCCATTTGCAGCATGGTACGCAAGCACCAGGGTCTTGAAGTGGATTCTAGCAGTTACCGGAAGCCAGTGGAGGAGCGGAGGAGCGGAGTGGTGTGGAACATTCAGGAAGGTTGAAGACCAGACGAGCCGCTGCATTCTGGATGAGCTGCAGGTCGGATGGCACATGCAGGGAGACCAGCAGGAGGGAGCTGCAGTAGTCTAGTGAGGTGACGAAAGGGAACCCCTCAGAGGATGGGGTTCCCGTGGGGGGGTCCAGGTATATCAGAGGACGGTTTCCGCTGGGGGGTGGTCCAGTATATCAGAGGAGGGGTTACCTGGGGGTCCGGTATATGCAGAGGAGGGGTATACCTGGGGGGGTTCAGGTACTATCAGAGGGGTTACCTGGGGGGGTCCAGGTATATCAGAGGAGGGGTTACCTGGTTAGACATTTCAGTGACACCTGGACGTGTACTGTATATATTTATAAATAATGTTGTGTCTGTGTGCATGACCCCTGCTCCTCTCACCTGGTGGAGCTCACATGAGGATCAAACTATTCCCCAAGTATAGAGAGAGAGAGTGTGTGTGTGTGTGTGTGTGTGTGTGTGTGTGTGTGGTTGTGTGTGTGTGGGTGTGGTGTGTGGGTGTGTGTGTGTGTTGTGTGTGTTGTGTGTGATAATCAGTCCTGATGGAGCTAATGTTAAAGTTGGTGAGATGATGACGGTAATGGAGGGGTGAGGAGCAGAGAGTTGCACACTGAGGACAGAACACGCCACTGCTGTCATAAATCAACAGCTATTACTCACCACACACACACACCACACACACACACACACACACACACACACACACACTTTGATGCTACGCTGGAGTGAGGCTTTTGTACTTTTCAATGGGGTGAGACGTGGCTGTAAAAACTTCCAGAAAGATTTGATACCTTCATTTTGAAACTCTTTAAAGTTCCGTAACTCAAAGACCATCAGCGTTTTAAAGTATTACGTTTATCGGTAAACTCGTGAGGAGCCATTTTGCAGCGATGACTCATGACATCACGCCTCATTGTTGAAACTTCAGATCACTTTCATATGAACCCTGTGTGATGTGTGAAGAGGCGAGGGAAGAAAGAGTCCGCCTTCAGACGTTCAGCACTTTATTCACTTTACACACAGCTGGAGGTCTCACTCAATACCAGAACCACACACAGGACCACAGACGCAGAGACCTCATGGACCAGGACCAGGAGGCTCCTTATTGAACAGCTCAGATACAACACAAGACCGGGTTCAGTTCTTTAATATCTCAGAATAACAGAAGCACTTCAGAACCAGACCGTCTTCAGGTCTTCTCTGTTTCTATGACTTTAACTTTAACGGACAGTTAGATTCTCCGGTCACAATCAGGAGGTTCCTCTGGACCTAAAACAAGACCTGGTTCAGTTCTTTAATATCTCAGAATAACAGACAGACAATTTCTCCAGGTCTTCTTTGATCCAGTTCCTGTCCTGATGAACCGCTTCTGTTTTGATTATCTGGACAGTTAGAGGACGTAAAACAAGACCTGGACCCAGAGTGTCTTCTGTCCGGTCCACTCAGAGCTGCTGGACCTCCATGGACCAACACCAAAGACCAAAGACTGCTACTATCAACGATCAAGGATTTAGGCTGTTTGTGAGTAAAATCTCCAGAGTCATGAGTCCAGAGTCCAGGTTCAGGTCTTCAATGTTCTATAGAGACATTCCTGCAGGAACGTTACTGAAAAACGTTGGAGACCAGTTTCCTTCTGGATCAGTTAGAGGGGTCCAGTCTACAGGCCTGTTAGAAAGCTGATCTTTAGTGGAACACTGGAACCAGAACTCCTTTATTGGTCCTGCAGCTGGGAAATTATAAAACAAGGAAGCGAGTATCTCTGAGAGTCCGGGTGATGAGAGGCCCTTTAGAACTACTGACTACCGAGGGCCCTCCAGGACGAATGAGGGTCCTCAGTAGTCCCTCAGTAGCCGTCAGGGGCGGCTGTGGCTCAGTGGATATAGAGTGCTGGACTTTGAATCAGGGAGTAGCTAGTTCGAGTCCCACTGCAGTCAGCATGTCGTTGTGTCTCTGGGACACTTCACCCCAAATTGTTCCTGTGCGGATTGTCCACAGTATTGAATGTCGCTTTGGATAAAAGCGTCTAACAAGTAACATGTAATGTAATGTCCCTCAGCAGTCCCTCAGCAGTCCCTCAGCAGTCCCTCAGCAGTCCCTCAGCAGTCCCTCAGTAGCACTGATGGCCCTCAGTAGTCTTGCTGATGGGGGGCCTTCAGTAGTCCTGAAGGGTCCTCAGTAGTCCTCGTAGCGGGGGTACTGGTAGGCGTACCTGTAATCGTAGGCCTCGTTCCTCTCAGTCTTGGGAGGGGGGTCCTGGTGGAACAGGGTCTTGATGACACCCCCCCCTCCTCCGGTCTCCTCAACAGCCTTCCCCTCTGGACAGTATGAAGGGGGGAGGGCATCTTCCAGTAGGGAACAGCCTGGGGGCCCGGGGGGTTTGGGGGGGGCACAGGAGGGCTGGTAGGGGGGCAGGCCGGGGGGGGGCTTCGGACACGGCTGGTAGGAGACCTGAAGAGAATCAGAACCAGAACCAGAGTTACTGAGACAGGGAGTCACAAAACACAGGTTCAGGTTCCAGAGAAACTGAGGAACCGCTAAAACAAGGGGGTTCCAACGTCCATAATGGACCCTCACCTTGGTGGTTACTCCTACTCTCTCCTGATTGGACCATCAGGTTGGTGTGTTATCTCTCTACTTCTCTCCTGATTGACCCTCAGTTTGGTGGTGTTACTCCACTACTCTCTCCTGAGTTGACCGCTCAGTTGTTGATTACCCTACTCTTCTCCTGATTGGACCACTCAGTTGGTGGTTACTCCTACGCTCTCCTGATTGTACCTTCACCTTGTTCATTACTCCTACACTTCTCCTGATTTGGACGCTCAAAAACTTCGTTATTACTCCTACTCTCTCCATTGACCATTCACCTTTGTGTGATTACTCCTACTCTCTCCTGATTGGCATGCTCACTATTTGATTCTTCCTACTCTCTCCTGATTGGTACGCTCACCTTGGTGGATACTCCTACGTCTCTCCTGATTGACCCTCAGTTGGTGGTTACTCCTACTCTCTCCTGATTGGCTCACCTGGTGGTTACTACTCTCGTCTCTGATTGGGCCTCAGCTTTGGGTGGTTACTCCTACTCGTCCTCTCTGATTGGACCCTCAGTGTGCGTTACTCCTACTTCTCTCCTTGATTGGCTCACTTAGTGTTTATACTCTCTCCTGTATTGGCTCACCTTGGTGGTTACTACTCTCTCCTGATTGGCTCACCATGGTGGTTACTACTCTCTCCTGATTGGCTCACCTTGGTGGTCGTGGTGATGATGGTCTGCAGGGCTGCTGGGGACCCCGGGGCATTGCCAGGGTAACGGCAGGGGTACTCGCTGTAGTAATGGTGGTTGTCGCTGTAGGGGGTCGAGGTCTTCAGGAGCTCCTTCCAGCCGGGGGGGGATTTAGCCTGGGGGTCAAAGGAGGAGCAGGGGGGTGGCGCTGAGGAGGAAGATGAAGAAGAGGAGGGGCCGAGGACTGGATTCACCCTGTGGACCAGGAGAGGCTAACATTAGCATAGAAACCAATCAGGAAACAGTCGTTTATCGATCTGGGCTCAGACTGACAGAGTTCAGACTTTAAACAAACAAACAAACAAACAAACATCAGGGCGGCTTTATTCCTGCATCTCTGTGATATGTTTATTTAAATCAGAAGAACCCGTTTACTTTGGGTTCTAACTTCTGAAGGAACCAGACTCATTCAGACAGGAAGGTTTGACAACGTTAGCGAATATTAGCTTAGCGCTCGCTGTCTCTGGTGACACAACTTTTATAATATATTGTTTGTCTAAATATATATATTATTGACCCGGTCCAGATTTTATTTTAAATGGTTGCGGGTTCTTTAGGTTCTTTAGGTTCTGTAGGCTCTGTAGGTTCTTTAGGTTATGTAGGCTCTGTAGGTTCTTTAGGTTCTTTAGGTTCTGTAGGTTCCTTAGGCTCTGTAGGTTATTTAGGTTCTGTAGGCTCTGCAGGCTCTGTAGGTAATTTAGGTTCTTTAGGTTCTTTGGGTTATTTAGGTTCTTTGGGTTCCTTAGGCTCTGTAAGTTATTTAGGTTCTGTAGGTTCCTTAGGCTCTGTAGCGTTATTTAGTTCGTAGGCTCTGTAGTCTGTAGTTATTTAGGTTCTTTGGGTTTCCTGAGGCTCTGGTAGGTTATTTAGTTTCTGTAGGTTCCTTAGGGCTCTATAGGTTATTTAGGTTCTGTAGGCTCTGTAGGTTCTTTAGGTTATTTGGTTTCTTTAGTTCTTTGGGTCTTTTAGGTATTTGGGCCTTTTAGTTCTTGGTTATTGGGTTTCTTTAGGTTCTTTAGGGTATTTGGGATTATTTGGGTTATTTGGGTTATTTGGGGGTCTTTGGTTCTTTAGGTTCTTAGGTTATTTGGCGTTCTTTGTAGTTCTGATAGTTCTATTAGGTTTCTTTAGTTATTTGGTTCTTGGCTTTCTAAGGTTCTTTAGGTTATTTGGTTCTATTGGGTTATTTGGATTTCTGTTGGTTCTTTGGGTTCTATAGGTTCTTTAGGGTATTTGGGTTCTTTGGGTTCTTTAGGTTCTTTAGGGTATTTGGGTTATTTGGGTTATTTAGGTTATTTAGGTTATTTGGGCTCTTTAGGTTATTTGGGTTCTTTAGTTTCTGCAGGTTCTTTGGGTTATTTGGGTTCTTTAGGTTCTATAGGTTATTTATGTTATTTAGGTTCTTTAAGTTCTTTTGGTTCTTTAGGTTCTGCAGGTTCTATAGGTTATTTTTATGTTATTTAGGTTCTTTATTTTAAGTTCTTGTTCTTTAGGTTCTTTGGGTTCTTTAGGTTCTTTGGGCTCTTTAGGTTCTTTGGGTTTTCTTTGGGTTATTTAGGTTCTTTAGGGGGTTATTTGGGTTATTTTGGGTTATTTGGTTATTTTTGGGTTCTTTGGGTTCTTTAGGTTCTTTAGGTTATTTGGGTTTCTTTGGGTTCTTTGGTTATAGGTTTTTCTTTAGTTATTTGGGTTATTTGGGTCTATGGTTCCTTTTAGGTTATTTGGTTTTTGGGTCTTTGGGTCTATAGGTTCTTTTAGGGTATTTGGGTTCTTGGGTTCTTTTTAGGTTCTTTAGGGTAATTCTGGTTATTTGGGTTATTTTAGGTATTTAGGTTTTGGGCTCTTTAGGTTTTGGGTTTCTTAGTTTCTGCAGGTTCTTTGGGTTCTTTGGGTTCTTTGGGTTCTTTGGGTTCTTTAGGTTCTATAGGTTGTTTATGTTATGTAGGTTCTTTAAGTTATTTTGGTTCTTTAGGTTCTGCAGGTTCTATAGGTTATTTAGGTTCTGCAGGTTATTTGGGTTCTTTGGGTTATTAGGTCTTTGGGCTCTTTAGGTTCTTTAGGTTTATTTGGGTTTATTTAGGTTCCTTTAGGTTATTTGGGTATTGGCGTTCTTTGGTCTTTAGGTTCTTTTAGGTGGATTTGGGTCCCTATTTGGGTTATTTGGGTTCTTTAGGTTCTTTAGGTTATTTGGGTTCTTTGGGTTCTTTAGGTTCTTTAGGTTATTTTGGTTCTGCAGGTTCTATAGGTTATGCAGGTTAGGGGGCTGACCTGGGGTCACAGAGGTCGGAGGTCATGGGGTAGGAAGGCGTGCTCAGGTATCCCTGGAAGTCATATCCGGGCCGGCTCATGTACAGCCTGGGATTGGCTGGTTTCTGCAGCGTGGGAGGAGCCTCTCCCAGTGCATTGTGGGGGTTGTAGTAGGGCTCCGGGCTCTGGAATGCTGGGTAATGCTGCGAGTAGTTGGGCTCCATGAAGGAGATCCTATCTGACGGGTCAACACAGGAGAGGAGGGCGGGACCAAGGGCCTGAGACAGGAAACAGACTGATCAAGGAACAGTAAACAATGCTAACGAACAGCTAATGCTAACAAACAGCTAGCGTTGCTGTACCTGAGGGTCCATCAGGCGTCTCTTGGGGGTGAACGGGGGGGAGCTGACCCGTCTCTTCACTGAACTCCTGCGGGCCTCCGTCTCTGACTTGGACTCGGGGCGGGGATGATCGTGGACGCCTTTAGCCTGGAGGCAACACGGGGAACAGAAACACTGTGAGGATGGGGTTCATAACAAGAGTCTCAGGAGGTCTAACTTCATATCTGTGATGGTTTCAAGGCTCCAGGATCAGGTCTTTATGCTCAAGGTAAACGTGATCTACATCTAGCCCTCCTAGCATTTTAGCCTGTTAGCCTGTAGCCTGTGCTGCTGACCTGGAAGAAGATGTTCTTCCCGTCCACCCTCCAGAAGTTGGTGACGGGGTACCCGCTGTGCCCCCTGCAGGGCAGCAGCTCCAGGGTGGCGGTGCAGCTCGGACACAGCTTCTCTGAAACACAAACACACGCTCAGCTGAAACTACTTAACGTCCTCCTCCAACATGAGGGCAACATGCTAACAAGGGTATCAGCTGTAGCTGTGAACATGACAGGATGTGTGATGACTCAGAAGAGCATCAGGACTGCTTGAGGCAGATGATAGCTATGTGATGAACATGATGACTCAGCCTCTATGGAGACAGACATCAAGCATGCTCATTTCTCACGTGGAGCTAATCTGAAGTAAACATTGAATACTGCTTTCTATTCCTCCATCTTGTGACTGTGTGACTCCCTCTCTCGGATATCAGCATGTGAAGGACACTGCTCAGGAACTAGTCTCTGTATGTGATGACTCCTCCCATTCTGGAGAGGATCCCAGATACATGGGTCCTGATGTTGAAGCTCAAGTTATTATATTTGTTCTAACAGTTGTGGTTGTGGTTCTGGTTCTTACTCTGCTGTTTCTGCCGGGCCTTGTCACAGATGGCGGGTCGTAGCGTTAGCCGCGAGCCGTCGGTTAGCAAGCAGCCGCGGGAACAAACGACGACGCCCAGACACGACTTCTTCAGGATCTGACAGTTGTGGTTGTTGGTGTTCCTCATCGCCCAGCCGGAGAGATGCCTCTGGGTGTTCTTATCCTCGGCTGAAACAAAGGGTAGCTTAGCATCATGCTTAGCATCATGTTGGATTTAACCTGTATTGAAAGGGGACCTATCATGCAAAATGCACCTTTGTACGTCTTTTATACATGAATATGTGTCCCCGGTGTGTCAGGGAACTCACCAAGTGTCAGAAGACACAACCCTCTCTCTTTTCCTCCATACCCAAATCTCTAAAAACGGGGCTGCAACGGATCTGATACAGACTGATAGAGATTTGAAATATCTCTGACGTCAGCAACGGGGTGCTACGCCTATATGGGCAACTCTCCACCAATCAGGGGAATGGGGGGTTGCGTGGCATGGTAACAGCATGGTAACAGCATGGCAACAGCATGGCAACAGCATGGCAACAGCATGGTGACAGCATGGAGACAGCATGGTGACAGCATGTAACATCATGGTAACAGCATGGTAAACAGCCATGGCCAACACATGCGTAACAGCATGGTGACAGCATGGACAGCATGGAACCAGCATTGGCAACAGCATCGGTACAGCATGGTGACCAGCATGGTAACAGCATCGGCAAAACAGCAGTAAAAACAGCCATGGAGACAGCATCGTAAACAGGCATGGAACCAGCATGCAACAGCATGTGTAACGCATGGAGGGACAGCATGTGACACATGTGACAGCATGTTAACAGCATGTAACAGCATGGTGACAGCATGGTAACAGCATGGAGACAGCATGTGACAGCATAGGTGAAACAGCATGGTGAACAGCATGACCAGCAGGTACAGCATGGAAGAACAGCATGGTGACAGCATCTGACAGCATGTAACATCATGGTAACAGCATGGTAACCCAGCATGCAACGCCATGGCCAACAGCATGGCAACAGCATAGTAACAGCATGCCAACAAGTCGCATGGCAACAGCATGGTAACAGCATGGCAACAGCATGGCAACAGCATGGTAACAGCATGGTAACAGCATGGTAACATGACGCTCGTGCCTCACCCCCCTCCTTTGCAGGGGGGTGAGGTCAGCTGCAGCGCATTTGCCACAGAATCAGCCCTTGCAACAACAGGGCTGGAATAGAGCAAATAGAGCAAAATGAGGCATGGCTAAAATGCAGGATCTGTTTGGGACATGTTTTATGTAGCTATGGCCCTACAATATGTTATTCAGATATAGCATGATCGCTCCACTTTAAACACTTTATGATTTCTCACCGCTGTAGATGTAGCGCACGTAACCGTCTGTCCACTCCTGGAACACATCGAACTGCTTGGTGTCCTGCAGACAGACAGGTGAGAGAGAGACAGACAGGTGAGAGAGAGACAGACATGTGAGAGACAGACAGACAGGTGAGAGAAGAGACAGAACAGGTAGAGACAGACAGACAGGTGAGAGAGAGACAGACAGGTGAGAGAAGACAGACAGGTGAAGAGAGACAGACATGGAGAGAGAGAGACAGAACAGGTAGAACAGACAGACAGGTGAGAGAGAGACAGACAGGTGAGAGAGAGACAGACAGGTGAGAAGAGACAGACAGGTTGAGAGAGAGAACGATACAGGTGGGGACAAAGACAGGTGGAGAGAGAGCACAGGTGAGAGAGGACAGACAGTGAAGAGACAGACAAAGACATGCTTGAGAGAGAGACAGACAGGCTGAGAGAAATGAGAGAGACATACAGGTGAGACAGACAGTGAGGAGGTACAGACAGTGAGACAGACACGAGAGAGGAACAGACAGGTGAGAACAGACAGGTGAGGAGAAACAGGTGAGAGAGGACCAACAGGTGGAAGAGAACAGGTGAGAAGACAGACAGGTGAGAGAGAGACAGACAGGTGAGAGAGACAGACAGGTGAGAGAGAGACAGGTGAGAGAGACAGACAGGTGGGAGACAGACAGGTGAGAGACAGACAGGTATAAAGAGACATGTAGTCAGTAATGATGGCTTCCCGCTGATATCAGACAGTACCTTATATATATATATATATATATATATATATATATATATATATATAATGATGTATTTGTTGATTGTCAGTTTGCAGTCAGTAGTGAATCAGAGATATTGATCAGAGAGCGCTCACTCTGTTTGTTTTGGTTTCACCGAAAACTAAAATACAGAAACCAGTTTCCATTGTTTTTGCAACAAGAGAGCGCCGAGTCAGCGAGCCTTCAGAGCGCCTTTCAATAACCTCTAAATATTATTTAAATACCCATTAAAACCTCCTCCTTCAGAAACCTTTAAATAGCCTCTACCCCATCAAAGGGTCTTTCGAGACCCCTGCAGACCCCCAGCCTCTGGGAAACCCTGATACCCCTGACCTGCAGACCCCCAGCCTCTGGGAAACCCTGATACCCACTGAACCTGCAGACCCCAGCCTCTGGGAACCCTGATACCCCTGACCTGCGACCCCCAGACCTCTGGGAAACGCCTGATACCCCGGACCTGCAGACCCCCAGCCTCTGGGAAACCCTGATACCCCTGACCTTGCAGACCCCAGCCTCTGGGAAACCCCGAACCCCTGACCTGCAGACCCCCAGCCTCTGGGAAACCCTGATACCCCTGACCTGCAGACCCCCAGCCTCTGGGAGACCCCTAACCTGCCGTGGGGTCTCCTCCTGCTCATCATCATCACATTGATCTTTATTATTTAAACAATAATCAGATAAAGATCTGTTTTAGGGTTTCGTGATTTATCAGATCTTCATCTTCTCCCCGCAGGGTTCTCTTTGTCACTCTGGGGTTACATCGATGTCTTATATATATTTATGTGTTTATAACAATATATAAATATATATTTATAAGACATATATATATATATATATACATATTTATCCACACACACATTTGAACTTTTAACAGATTTAGTAGAATTGTGTGTTTATGTAAAATAATTAAATATAATATATATATTTGAAACATCTTTAATTCCAGTTTTTAGAACCGAACGCGTTTTAGATTTAAAGAGGATTTATATATTTATTTATTATTAGTGACGTTTATTTTCACAGAAACAAAACAATATAAAACAATCAATACTCTGATTATCAATACATTTAGGTCTGTTGTCGATATTGACTCTGAAGACGGGAAATCTTTATCTGTGAAACCTGATGAAGATTCAATGGATTATTATTGAGTTGGAAAAAAGAAAGGATTTAAATGTGTTTAATAAAACATGAAATGATCAATAATCAGTTTGTAATCACAGATCAGTTATTGATCATTCAGTGATGTGTGTGAACGTGTGTGTTGGTGTGTGTGTTACATGATATTAGCGTGTATTTAAAGTGTGTATTAAAGTGTGTAGTAAAGTGTGTGTTACATGATATTATGGTGTATTTAAAGTGTGTATTAAAGTGTGTATTAAAGTGTGTGTTAAATGATATTATCGTGTATTTAAAGTGTGTATTAAAGTGTGTATTAAATGATATTATGGTGTAATTAAAGTGTGTATTAAATGATATTATAATGTAATTAAAGTGTGTATTAAAGTGTGTATTAAATGATATTATAATGTAATTAAAGTGTGTATTAAAGTGTGTATTAAATGATATTATATGCTAATTAAAGTGCATGTATTAAAGTGTGTACTTAAATGATATTATAATGTAATTAAAAGTGTGTATGAAAGTGTGTATTAAATATAGATATTACTAATGTAATCTAAAGTGTGTATTAAAGTGTGGTAAATATATTATGGGTGTATTTAAAGTGTGTATTAAAGGTCGTGTATTTAAAGTGTGGTATTAAAGTGTGTATATAAATGATATTATGGTGTATTTAAGTGTGTATATTAAAGGGTGTATTTAAAGTGTGGACGATTAAAGTGTGTTATTACATATATTATGGTGATTTAAAGTCTTGGTATTTAAAGTTTTATTTAAAGTTGTATTAAATGATATTACAGTGTATTTAAAGTGTGTATTAAAGTGTGTATACATGATATTATGGTGTATTTTAAAGGTTATTAAATGTGTATTTAAAGTGTGTATTAAAGTGTTATTAAATGATATTACATGTAATTTAAAGTTGTATTAAAGTGTGTATTACATATATTACCAGTGTATTTAAAGCGTGCTATTAAATATGTGTATTACATGATATTACAGTGTATTTAAAGTGTGTATTAAAGTGTGTATTACATGATATTACAGTGTATTTAAAGCGTGTATTAAAGTGTGTATTACATGATATTACAGTGTATTTAAAGTGTGTATTAAAGTGTGTATTACATGATATTACAGTGTATTTAAAGCGTGTATTAAAGTATGTATTAAACGGTGTGTGTACCTGCGGTAGTTTGGGGTCGTTGATGTCCCAGCTGAGCTTCATCCCGACGGAGCACACACACTCAGAGTCCTCCGACATCCTGAACCAGAACCAGACCTTTATCTCTGGTCCTGAACCCGGTCCAATAACACAGACCCGGACCTTCCTGCAGTCTCTGACCCGGTCTCTGACCCGGTCTCTGATCCGGTCTCTGACTCTCTAACCCTCGGGGCTGGTCCCGGTCCTCCCGGTTGTGGTACAGTCCTCGGAAAGCTGAGTTCAATACAGTTGAACAGTTTCATCTGATCTAGTTCGTAGTTTAGTTTTCTGTAGTTTCCCTTAGTTTCCTGAGTCCTCGCGGCTCGGTGCGCGTGCAGCTGAGTCTCAGGTAGGAGTGAGGCCAGGTGAGAGAGGCGCGAGGAGAAGAGAGAGGGGGGGGTGGGGCTTTATTAAAGACTAGCCTATATAACACTCCTTACACTAAATATCACGTTAAATATCATCTTTTCTTTTCTTTTCTTATTATTGAATAAACAGGAAACATGTTATATCTGATGTTCAGGTGTTTTAAGGTTTCAGGTTTGAAAGATGCTGATTCAGAGTGTGTGTGCGCGCGCGCGTGTGCGTGTGCGTGCATGGGAGTGTGTGTGTGTGTGTGTGTGTGTGTGTTGTATAAACACTCGCTGTTTCTCCTAAAACAAATAAACTCCTGAGTCAGGAGGACACTGGGTGACGTCACGCCTCGTGTCTCTGATATCCCCTCGCGCCACACAGAGAGATATTCATACATATCAATTTAAATATCTATGAAATAAAATAATGAAAGACATGTTGCTGGAGCTGCTCCCGACCCGGTCTGCGCATGCGCACTGCCTAATGAGTTAATGAGCAGCAGCTGCGCGCGCGACTATGCACGCTGCCGACACGACAGGAGACACGATGGTAAACAGAGTATATTCATATATTATTATACATTATACTGTAAAGGTGTATCACTGGGGGGGGCGGCAGTGATCCGGGCAACTTCCGGTTCAGAAAACTATCATGAAATGAATCTTTATTTAAACTAAGTTCACTAAAGGTGAGCTGCTCTTGGTAGTGAAGGTTACAGGATGAGCAGCCGAGCACATCTTAGTGTTGTTGTTTATGAGTTAGTGTTGTTGTTTATGAGTTAGTGTTGTTGTTTATGAGTTATTGTTGTTGTTTATGAGTGTGGTTATTGTTGTTATTTATGAGTTATTGTTGTTATTTATGAGTGTGGTTATTGTTGTTATTTATGAGTGTGGTTATTGTTGTTATTTATGAGTGTAGTTATTGTTGTTGTTTATTGACTTATTGTTGTTATTTAGAGTGTGGTTATTGTTGTTATTTATGAGTGTGGTTATTGTTGTTATTTATGAGTGAGTTATTGTTGTTGTTTATGAGATTGTTGTTATTTATGAGTGTGGTTATTTTGTTATTTATGTGCTAGTTTATTGTTGTTATTTATGAGTGTGGTTATTGTTGTTATTTATGAGTGTGGTTATTGTTATTATTATTGAGTGTAGTTTATTGTTGTTGTTTAGAGTTATTGTTGTTATTTATGAGTTGTGGGGTTATTGTTGTTATTTATGAGTTGTTAGTTATTGTTTATTTATGAGTGTGGTATTGTTGTGTATTTATTGAGTGTGTTATTGTTGTTATTAATAGTTGGTATTGTTGTTATTTATGAGTTGTGTTATTGTTTTATTATGAGTGTATTGATTGTTGTGTTTATAGTTATTGTGTTATTTATGAGTTGGTTATTTGTTGTTATTTATGAAGTGTGTTTTATTGTTGTTGTATTTATGAGTGTAGTTATTGTTGTTGTTATAGGTATTGTTGTTATTTATGAGTGTGTTATTGTTGTATTTATGAGTTTGTAGTATTGTGTTATTTATGAGTGTGTATTGTTGCATTTAGAGTGTAGTTATTTTGTTATTATGAGTGGATTTATGAGTGTGGTTATGTTGTATTTATGAGTGTTAGTATTGTTTTGTTTATGAGTTATTGTTGTTTATTTATGAGTGTGGTTTATTTTGTTATTTATAGTGTAGTATGTTGTTATTATGAGTGTGGTTATTGTTGTTATTATTAAGTGTTGGTTTATTTTGTATCTTATGGTGTCTATTGTTGTTATTTATGAGTGTGGTTATTGTTGTTATTTATGAGTGTAGCTAACGTGTTTTATATTCTCTATATCCATGTGTCAGAGCTCTGAGAGGAGCAGCAGCTCACCTGTCCTGCAGCGCCCCCTGCTGCAGGACAGGTGAGCTGCTGCTCCTCCCAGGTGACTCTGTCCTGCAGCGCCCCCTGCTGCACCAAGCAGGAAGTGACCCACCAAAATAAAAGCCTCCCGTTTAACAACATTCTAAATTAAAATGAACAGCAGCTTGAGTTGCAGTTGGAGGACTGCGTGGAACGCGCAGACTCTTCTTCGTTGGTGTCTCTGCTGCAGGGGGACCTCTCCTCTTTTTCTCTGACGTCACTCCATCAGCTCGTCACCACGGTAACCAATTAACCTTAATTAGAGACTGTCTACATGTATCCATTAGCGTCACACATTCATGTGTGTCTGTCTTTCTCTCCCTCTCTCTCCCCCTCTCTCTCTCTCCCTCCCTCTCTCTCTATCTCTCTCTCCCCCCCTCTCTCTCTCTCTCCTCTCTCTCTCCCTCCCCCTCTCTCTGTCTCTCTCTCTCCTCCCTCTCTTCTCTCTCTCTCTCCCTCCCCCTCTCTCTGTCCTCTCTCCTCCCGCCCTCCCTCCTCTCTCTCTCTCTCTTCTCCTCTCTGTCTTTCTCCCCTCTCGTCTCTCCCTCCCTCCCTCTTTCTCTCTCTCTGTCTCTCTCTCTCCCCTCTCTGTCTCGTCTCGTCTCCCTCCCCCCTCTCTGTCTCTCTCTCTCCCCTCTCTGCTCTCCCCTCTCTCCTCTCTCTCTCTCCGCTCTCTTCTCTCTCCTCCTCTCTCTCCCTCCTCTCTCTCTCTCTCTCCCTCCCCCCTCTCGCGTCTCTCTCTCCTCCTCTCTCTCTCCCTCTCTCTTCTCTCTCTCTCTCTCCCCCTCTCCTCTCTGTCTCTCTCTCTCTCCTCTTCCCCCCTCTCCCTCTCTCTCCCTCTCTCTCTCTCGGCTCCCCCCTCCTCCCTCTCTCCCCCCCTCTCCTCTCTCTCCCCTCTTCTCTCTCCCCCTTCCCCCTCTCTCTGTCCTCTCTTCTCCCTCTCTCTCCCCTCTCTCCTTCTTCCTCTCTCTCTCCCCCTCTCGTCTCTCTCTCTCTCTCCCCTCTCTCTCCCTCTCTCTTGCCCCCCCCCTCTCTCTCTCGTCTCTCCCCCCCTCTCTCTCTATGTCTCCTCTCTCCCCCCCCCTCCCTCCCTCTCTCCCCCCCCCTCCTCTCTCTCCCTCTCTCTCTCTCCCCTCCCTCTCTCCTCTCTCTCTCTCTCTCTCTCTCTCTCCCCTCCTCTCTCTCTCTCTCTCTCTCTCTCTCTCTCTCTCTCTCTCTCTCTGTAGGACCTGTGTGAGTCGAGGGTCAGCAGGGTCTCCGTGGTGCTGAAGTCTCTGGATGTTTTGTCTGAAAACAGGAACGACCTGCAGACGCTGCTGAGCCTCGGGCTGACGGCCAAGGTGCTTCATATACCTGTCCAGGTGTACTCTGTATGTACATGTACCTGTCCAGGTGTCCTCTGTATGTACATGTACCTGTCCAGGTGTCCTCTGTATGTACATGTCCAGGTGTCCTCTGTATGTACATGTACCTGTCCAGGTGTCCTCTGTATTGTACATGTACATGTCCAGTTCCTCTTGTGATGTACATGTACCTGTCCAGGTGTCCTCTGTATGTACATGTACCTGTCCAGTTGTCCTCGTATGTACATGTAGCCTGTCCATGTGTCCTCTGTATGTACATGTACAGTCAGGTGTACTCTGTATGTTCATGTACCTGTCCAGGTGTACTCTGTATGTTCATGTACCTGTCCAGGTGTCCTCTGTATGTACATGTACATGTCCAGGTGTCCTCTGTATGTACATGTCCAGGTGTCCTCTGTATGTACATGTACATGTCCAGGTGTCCTCTGTATGTACATGTACATGTCCAGGTGTACTCTGTATGTACATGTACCTGTCCAGGTGTACTCTGTATCTACATGTACCTGTCCAGGTGTACTTTATATTTATATACATGTCCAGGTGGGGCAGTGGTTCGAGGCGCTGCTCGGCCTGCTGACCTCTGACCCCCCCCGGACCCCTCCCCCCACCCTGCTGAGCCTCACTGAGCAGTTCTACGACTTCTTCCAGGTGAGAGGCATTCTGGGAGATGTAGTCCTGTACTGCTTTCAGACCAGAGGGACTTTATATCAACATTCAGCCACATAAACATCAGTGATTAACTACCTGTCTGTCTCTCACCTGTCTGTCTCTCTCACCTGTCTGTCTCTCACCTGTCTCTCTCACCTGTCTGTCTCTC
>RQJG01052903.1:0-13787 GCA_009756435.1 Chionodraco myersi
ACACACACACACACACACACACACACCCCCCAAACTCACTTCCTGTGTGTCTGCAGATGTTAGTGCCTCAGCTGCTGATTGGCCGGTGGGCGAAGGGAAGAAGGCTCCCGTCGTGGCCTCCGACAGCAGCTCCTCCAGGGGGTCCGACAGTGAGGAAGACGACAAAAAACTGTCTGGAGCTCCTCCCACTGTAGCCGTCACCGCGGAGACAGCCACCGTCAACAAGACAGCCGACCCAAAAAGGTTAGTGTCGTGTCAAATGATCATATAATCATTTAAAACTTATACTCTGATCGCCTGTTAAATTGTACGTGTTTAACGGAGACGTACGTTAAGGATTTACATTTCAGGAGGGCAAAAGGAAGTGTAGGTTTTATGTTTTAATGATGGGATGTAGGACCAGTTGGCCGTTTCCTCTCTGTTCCTGCATTTGGGATCGATTCCACTTGCATATTGACTTTCTTTATTACTTTATTCAATATAACAAAAGACAAACTTTGGCCATGAATCATTTATCAGCTTCTCTTAAGACTTTCCTCCACAGTCGTCCAACGCTCTGTATTTGTAACCCCTTCTCTCCCTCGATCGTGCCTAGGATGTTATGCTTAGCAGCGGTGTGTTGTCGAGTTATAATAACCTCTGAAATGTCCGAAATTGACCAATCAGAATCGAGTATTCAACTAAGCCGTGTAACAAGGGGGTAAAATCATCCCCTGTTGACCCGTCAGCAATTAAGCTGTAGTATTTAAAGGGGACCTATCATGCAAAATGCACTCTTGTACGTCTTTTATACATGAATGTGTGTCAGAAAACACAACCCTCTCTTTTCCTCCATACCCAAATCTCTAAAAACGGGGCTGCAACGGATCTGATGCAGATTTGAAATATCTCTGACATCAAGAACGAGGAGCTCCGCCTATATGGGCAACTCTCCACCTATCAGGAGGAGAAAGCCACGGCCATTGCCGTTCGAAAGCGCTGGAGACGCTGTAGTACATATGCCAGGCCTGTAGGTGGCGCTGTAGTCTGCACAAAATGCAGACATGTTTTATATCGGTATGGCCCAACAATATATGTTTCAAATATAGCATGATAGGTCCCCTTTAAGTACAAATGCTCTGGCCTCTGTCGTTGTGAGCACATGTGACACACACACATATACGCTTGCTCACACACCCACACACACCACACACACTACACACACACACACACACACACAGCTGCATAATCTTCTGGAGTAAAGGCCGTGAGAAACATTAGTAACACTCTGGGTCTCCGCATGATTCACAGTTATCCAGGATTGTGTAAGAGCTGCCGAGCGTTCGTGGTAATTCATTTTCTCCTCAGAAGTAAATGCTGATCACCTCCAGAGTCTCTCGGTTTGTCCTCGCACACAAAGCTAAATGCTAAGTGCTTTGTTTGTCCAGCCTGAAATAGAAAATGTTTTGCCTTTTTGGCAGAGGGGCCAAAGGTCGGCTGCAGAACAAAGAGTGAACCAACATGTAGACGAAGTTCAAAGACGCTTGAACTAGCAGCCTGTGCTAATGGGTGCTAATGGGTGCTAATGTGTGTGTTAATGTGTGTGTTAATGGGTGTTAATGTGTGTGTCCTGCAGTGAGGAGAGCACGCTGTCTCTGGAGAAACTCTCTCTGTCAGATCCTCCTGCTGCAGATCCAGCCGTCACCTCACACACCGACAGGAAGTGAGTGCTAGCTTCATTACATTAAACATGCTAACATGCTATCATGCTAACATGCTATCATGCTATCATGCTCTCATGCTAACATGCTATCATGCTATCATGCTATCATGCTGTGCTGAAGCTCTTTGGTTAATTCTGAAGATATTTGATTTTTATGCATTTATTTTAGAAATAAGAAGCTTTGCTTTGATGATAACATTAATATGTTATGATAAGTTACATTATCCGACACTAAAACCATTTTATCGGTTCTTTTGAGGAACTTTTTTTACGCCTGTCTTTTCAAATTGAGACAAAGAGATGTTTACTAAAACACATATTATTTATATAGCGCTTTCCCAGTGCTCGAAGACTCTTAACAAGAAAATAGGAATAATGGCGCGTTTCCACTGCAGGCCTCGCTCGGCTTGGTTAGGCCTTATCAGGCCCGGCTCACGCTGCGCTTCCATTACAGTTTAGGAACTGGGGCAGTTACTATAGTAACGCAGTGTAGGCGGAGCCGTGACGTCATCTTCAATGAGCGCCCCAGAAAAACAACACAGCCGTTAGCTGTTAGCCCTCAGAGCTCACAGCTCCTCATATCTGTTCAGAAACTAGACAGAAGTTAAACAAGTCCAAACCACAGACTGTCTGTGTCATGGAGAATACAGTCGCTGGTTTATTTATGTCTGTAGGCCGTTGTTGTGAGTGTGGACGGTCGGAGCATATATAACGTTAGCTTAGCCGATCTCCATTTAGAAAACACGCATTCTAAAAAGGTGTTTCTCTGCCGTCTGTCTGCAGACTTGTCAAAGCATTAATTCATGGTTTTTACTAACCGGTATCAGTATGTTGTTACTTCGGCATCATTTAGAAACATGTATTACAATTAAATCACGGTCAAATATGTTCATCTTGTTGTAGTTGTAGCCCCCTTGCCAGCGATTCTCTCTAGTTTAGCATGCTCAGCCCGACTCAGCCTGGTTGTTCCTGGCCCTAGAACCACGATTTAGTCGGGCCAGAAAAAAGGTGAAAAAGTCGCCCCGGGCCAAAACCAGGCCAGGTGGAAACGCAACCAAAAACGGGCCCCGCACGCTTAAAGCGAGCTACCCGTTGCCGTGGAAACGCGCCATTAATAACCATAAAACAGTCCTGAGTTGAAGACTGGGTAGAGGATTATAGGTTTATGAAAGCAAGGCGGAACAGGTGAGCTTTGAGGGCTTTTAAGATTGTGAGAGTTCGCATTTCGAACTTGATGCACAGGAAGTATATCAAATGGTGTTGATGTAGAAAATAGTAATTGACCGTTATTTCTTTGTATTCTGACGATAAAACTTGACCCTGTATGAGTGCTAATATTAGCTACATATATCCAAAAAAGGTCTGATTTTAATGTATTTCTTTCATCAGTTTAGTTTAGTCAATTTATTGAACATGTCAGAAACAAAAAAAATATAACAATAATATATATATATATATTCTCTTTTTTTCACTCAGGTTAATAATTATAACAAAGTACCAACAAAAAATTAAAAATAATGTTCAGATAGTCTCTGTTCATATTCAACAGGGGCAAGAAGAAGCTTAAAAAAACGTTTCTGGTCCTCCCCCCTCTAACATATATTTTTCTTATAAAACATTAGGTCATCGTCATCATACAAGTTTCAAACCCATACGACGAGGAGGTTAACGTCTCTGTGGAGATTGTGTTTTCTCCCTCGTACAGTGAGAGTGTTTGTGTGACTGTTTCCTCTGTCGTCCTCACAGGGAGGAAACGCCCCCCCCACAGGAAGTGTCGGTCAACGGCCCGGTGTGAGACTGCTGAAAATCCACCAGAGACCCCCCCTCCCCTCCCCCCAAAAAACCACCTCACTGCACCCCCCACGGTGTTTTTACTGAGTCACTCGGCCATGGCATCGGACCTGGACACTGCCAACAGAGAGGTGGTGGAACATGTTGATACAGAGAGAAAAGGATGATTAGAAGCCAATCGGACGGGGGTGCAGAGGAGTCATCTTCAACGCCTTTTTTTCCACGGTTGCACATGATTACGTGCGGTTTTAATGTAGCAGCGATCTTCAGAAGGAACAATCAGAGGGGGTAACATCGTCGTCATCGTTATTTTTTTAAAGATTTCCTCTCCTACTCGTCGGAAGCTGTCGGGAGCGCCGTCTGTTCTGGGGGCATTTTACACGGTCGGCCCCCGAATGGATAGCACAGGCTAACTTTTAATGATGCCTCCACAATAAATGTTTTATAAATAAAGACTTTTCTTCGCCAGGCTTAAAGAGAGAGCACTTATGCAGCCATTTACTGTACATTATAGCACAACGTAAGTGTCTGTCTCTCACCCACATCGAGGTTTTTAATCTTCATTTCTCTCAAACATCGTACGTCACCAGGTTTCTGAACGAGGGTCAGTGAGGAAGAGGAAGAGGAAGAGGAGGGTGAACAGAGCTCTAAAGTATTACTGTCTTTTGCTCATGTGCAATAATATCAATTAGCCATTTTATTTAAAAATAATTCAATAGTGTTTGAGGCTCCTTTTGGTTTAGAGAAATTTGATCTGATTTCAAAACTGTCTTTCTTTGTAGTGCACGTGTAACTGTTCTCCGTTGACCTAGCTAGTGAGCTAAGACCTTCTGATTGTATTGTAAGTTCTTATTGCTAACCCCCATTCAAAATCAACCAAACATTATCTACCTATATACAAATATTATCTACGTTTTAAAGTAATTTTACAAGCAATCTTGAGATTACTGTCGTCTGTTCCTTTTCTCTTTCTCTCCACCGAGCACGTCTAACTGAGCGACGCTGTATGTTTTTATTTTTTAAAGTTTAATTTTATTTGTCTCTGAGCATCAGGATGGGAAAGAGGGCAGGTCTGGGTTTAATGCAGAGCTGCAGGCCTCTGTTTTTTTTTTTTTTGGTGTACTTACTTAAATCATCTGACAGTGATCAGGTTCTACGATCATTGTTTGAAAAGAAATTTGAAATTAAAAGCGTCTGGTCGACCACATTAATACCAAAAGCTGTCTTTGCCTGTTGTGTTTCCACTTGTGTGTGTGTGTGTGTGTGTGAGTGTGTGTGATGGAGGTAGATTTGTCTCAACATTATTTGTGTGAACGGCAGTGGCGAGCCGTGACTTTTATACCTAGGCCCTCTGACCACCCCCCCCTCCTTCCCTCGAAATAAAGAAGAGATATTACATCACACCGTATACTTCAGCGGACCCTCTACCACACAAAACAACACCATGTATATAAACACCTATCATGACAGGGCACCCACAGCCAAGTAACAATTAATGAATTAAGTCGGCACGGCAACCCGCATTGAAAATGACTTGGGCCTACCTTTGATGATAAATCACTGAAACACAAAGTCCATCCTCCTGTCCTTTTGGATGAAGCACTTGCGGGTCATTCAGCTGATCCTTTGCCACTCCAGTTTATCATTGGAACTCAATCTTGAAAATTACTCGGTTAATAATTTTGCAAACGATGTCATCATCACTATCACTGAAGTGAGCCATCATGAACGAACTTATGCTAATTATAAATCTATCTTTTATTATTTTCGAATCATAAATCTAAACGATTTATGATTCGAAAATAATAAAAGTAGGGTAGCATGTGGATATTATCCGGCTGAACAAAACGTGCATTTATCTGACGGGTTCGTTTTCCACAGACCTTATTTCCAGCTATTTTCCAAAATCCTATGGAGAAATCCCGTTGCTTTCTGTCGAGGGAATCCGAGCGCAGCTTACTTCCGGGGTTTAGGACGCGTCACTGCACCACTTGCATAGACCTCACAGCTTGTCATAAAGTCCGCGAAAATAAAGCCCGCCCATTTAGAGGGAAGATATGATTGGTCAATTGTACTGTCAGTTAACATTACTCTCTCGTTGAGTTACTGTAGCGGGCCCTCTGTGAATGTAGAGAGGGACCAAGCTCTCCCGTCTTCACATAACTCGCAGAGACGGCATTTAACCCTTCACATTCCAACAGAAACTGAACAGGCGGATTCGAAGGATTTATTTATTTGGAAATGTTATTTTAAATACAATTAAATCAAGTTATTTTGGTGAAACTAATGAAAAATGTAACAAAAAAAGATTTTTTAAAATATGTTTTTTTTTTTAATGTTTTCAAATATTATTTTTTAGAATATTTTAGAGGGCCCTGACGGCTCGCCACTGGTGAACAGATAAATAATCTGTCTAGGCCAGGGGTCGGCAACCCGTGGCCCTTTACGCCCTCTGCTCTGGCTCCCTTGAGTTTAGACAAAAATAAGAAGAAAATAAAAGTATTTGTAGGACTATTTATATTTTGTTGCATGATTGAAAATGTTTCGTATCTTGTATTTTGAGGTGATACTGTGACACATAAATAAAAAACAAAACTGTTTTTAATTAAAATTCAACTAAAAATATGCGTCACATCCGGCTACGGTC
Source organism: Chionodraco myersi (assembly GCA_009756435.1). NCBI lineage: Eukaryota > Metazoa > Chordata > Actinopteri > Perciformes > Channichthyidae > Chionodraco > Chionodraco myersi. Next base: position 6,141 of record RQJG01052903.1, read on the forward strand.
CCGCGCGAGCGCCTTTTCTTGGAGGCGAATAACCTGACCCCCGGCTCGATGAGCGAACTATGGATACATCAAAGAAAAGTACCGGAGAAACACAGGATTTAATTCTGCGTGGACAGAGTTATCTGCTTTCACAGCAAACGATGCTGGTTTACCGGTATGTCTGATATGTAGAGAGAAGTTGTCAACGGTGCTGCAGCCTTTACGAGGGAGAGGAAGCCAGCTGACGACCTTCAGTCATAATTCAATGGGGTATGTAATTTATTTCAGAAAACACTTTTTGTTATATTCCATGGAATGCTCTTAACGTCCCGATAGCAATGAATATATTAAATGCTTTGACAATAAATACATACACAAATTAATCTCTGGAAGCCGTAGCGCTGTAAAAAGCACGACCAATCATCTGAGCCGGCCCGGCTAAAGTAACTGGATGGCCTACCTGCCTGTCAGCCTTCCACCTGTGCACAAACTTATCTCGTGCCCTCGTTGGTCATGTGCGCGTTCATGTGTGTTGGAGGAGGGACTCTGTGAGGAAGTCTGAAGGAAGAGGCAGATTTTTTCCGGTTGTGTATTTTCTAATTCTAGCGCACTCGAGCTGGTTTCTCCATTCTTACCTACCCTACCTTTAACTCTTTTTAGGGTGCAGCTCTATGTTTTATTTATTTTAAAGTGGGCCCATTTTAATAATATTTTTGTTTCCTTCAAATGTGCAGAGGACTCCCCAAGTGCTGTGTTTAATTTATTTTAAAGTAGGCCTGTGTATTATTTGTAATTCTCCTTATAAGAGTTCTTTGTTTCTTATTCGAGGTTAACAGTTTTATATCATGTAATAAATAGCCTAATAAATGTAGTTTTTGTCTGATATAACAATAAAAAACTATGAAATATGTTTTGCGGCTCCAGACAAAAGAATGTTTTGGAAAAAGGAGCAAAATGGCTCAAAGTGTTGCAGACCCCTGGGCTAGGCTGTGTGCGATCTGTAAATGTAAGATTAAATGCATCCATTTACAAATGATAAACAAAACGTGTGTTTCATTACAAATGAAATTATTATTATGAAAATTACAGTTAGATGCGCCACAGTGTATGGGCGCTGTATGAAAAGTACTGTAGGCCGAGTTCTGTTATCTAATATTTAAGCAATAGCTCACGACAGGCCGTGGTATATGCTCATTATATCACAGCTAAGGGGTTTTTTCTCAGACGCGGAGGGATACTGACTTGTTGTGAAAAGTAACTTACAATTCTACCCGTGGTATACGCTCAGTATATCACGGCTAAGAACCAATCAGATTGCTTGATTTGACTTGTCCGTTTTATAAAAGTACAATATACATGGTTTGGCCCAATTGGTTTGTATTGATTGTATTACCATGTGTGGCCGCCAGAGGGCGTGCTGGTTCTAAAAGTCCTTTCAATAAGCTTTTAGGCTAATCCCAATATCTAATATGTGTCAATTTGCAATTTACCAAATCAATTGGTTTAAATATTGGAAACGCCTATAAAACTTAAGCTAATTAATTTATCTCAATTCAATCCTCTCTTCCCTGTAACGTGACGGATGATTACGGTTTTAATGTCGGCCTACGATTTATTTAAATGATTTGCTTCCTTGCATGAGAAAACAAACCCAAATGTAATTCCACATCAAAGCTGTGTGTGTGTGTGTGTGTGTGTGTGTGTGTGTTGTGTTGTGTGGTGTTTTGTGTGTGTGTGTGTGGTGTGTGTGTTGTGTTGTGTGTGTTGTGTGTGTGTGTGTGTGTGTGTGGTGTGTGTGTGTGTGTGTGTGTGTGTGGTGTGTGTGTGTGTGTGTGTGTGTGTGTGTGTGTGTGTGTGTGTGTGTGTGTCCAATTCATCCCTCTTGGAATCTGATGAAGGTTTTTCCAAACTTTAGGAGTTGCATCAGAGGCAGTGGTGGCTGATGTTTGTCGTCATCGGGACGCCGGAGTTCAATTTCAGGTTGTTGTTGTGTTTTTGGATATTTAACCAAAACCTCTGCACCAGTGCTGCCAGGGCCTTATTGTCCGATAGTACAGCGCTTGCACCTCATATCTTCAACCTCTGCCTTCAATCTGACGCGTTTTGTGATTGAAGTTTTCACGTTGACTAATTCTGTTTTAAAGAATCCCAAAGTCAGTTTTAACACGTTCTGAATGTTATCTTTAGTGGGTATCTGCATAATAGCACACAATATGATTTATTGAAAAATAAAGCAGTGTATCTTTTATGGTAAATATTTGCTTTGATGAAAATAAATAAGTTTTCCTAATCTTGTGTTCGAAGCTGCTTGGTGTCGGGAGCCGTGGTTCAACGTACATTTACTTATACCTTTTAATCCACTACGTTTATACGAGGAAACGGCATAATGGTCGCTTTTACTCGAGTACTAATTCGAATGCAAGACTTTTACTTCTACTGTAACATTGTACTTATAGTATGGCTACTTCTTCCACCTCTCGTTTGGAGTTAAACGGGTTATAATTCGCTCTTTAACATCCGTTTACTATATTGCTTTTAAAACATCTCCTAACATTGATTTCATGTTTTATAGAATACTTTGTGCTTCGACTGCTGAAGGTTTACATTTAAAAAATTACATTAAATGAGAGAATCTGGCCGGTAATAAGACTTCACACCTCCACAGTGACACACAGAATCCAGTCATCCAGGCGAGGTTAATAGCTAGTCTGAGAAACAGGCTGGTGGTGAAGAGTGTGAAGCTGCACGTATACCGCCAACAGCTGGCAGACAGGAGCAAAGGTTGTGGTTGTGTGTGTGTGTGTGTGTGCGTGTGTGTGGGAAAGTGGGAGCATGGTACAGAGTCACGTTCATCTCTTCGTTGGAGGCTGTGATGTCACTACTTGGGTTTTCCACAGTGAACTTTCCTCTGCTCAGAGACACTGAAGGACATGGTCAAGCATTGGGTTGAATAAACGTTTCCATTATTTTAAAAAAAATGGGGAAACAAACCAACAAGTGGTGTGTGTGTGTGTGTGTGTGTGTGTGTCCTAGCATTACTATCAATCAATCATCAATCAATGTTTATTTATATAGCCCAATATCACAAACGTTACATTTGTCTCAGTGGACTTCACAGTGTGAACAGAATATCAGTATGACAATACGACACCCTCTGTCCTCAGACCCTCTGTCCTTAGACTCTCTGTCCTTAGACCCTCTGTCCTTGGACCCTCACATCGTACAAGGAAACACTTCCAGAGAAACCCCCCAGTTTAAAGGGAACATGGGAGAAACCTCAGGGAGAGCAGCAGAGGAGGGATCCCTCTCCCAGGACGGACAGACGTGCAATAGATGCCGTGTGTGAATTGAAAAGATAATACATTTGCAACATACTATACTTGTGGGGACTCGCTTCCCTTATGGGGACAAATTGGAGGTCCCCATAAGGGGAATCATTAATTTTAGGGTGAAGACTTGGTTAGGATTAGGGTTTAGTCTAGTGGGTAGAAAGGGGTATCATGCACCCCCCTGAAATATACTTTTAATCAGCTTTTCTAGATTGAAAAAAGTGTAGAAAACGATTAGCGATGTTAAAAAGTTGAAAAATTGTCCCACGTATATTTTCCCCCCAAATTAGTGTTTATTTACCCTAAAAATCGAGTTTCACTCTTTTCACACCTTTCACTATACCTCAGCCATTATTGCAGATAACTGAACAAATAAGGTATCCAGATCCATGTGTTGAGGGTCAAGGAACACAACAAAACTATTCCCAAAGTGATCACATGTGTCTGTGGCATGCTATTATGCTAATTAGTGCCGCCATTACAAGAAAATAGCATTTCAGTCTTGTCCCAAGAACGATGTATTTTGCACCGACACAGAAATATTCTGATAATCAGTGTTTCCTAAGTGGAACAAGTATGTAGAAAATGATGAGCTGTGTTAAAATGTTGTCTGGAAACTGAGAGACCTGAATACTTCCCATCTTATAAGAACAAAGAAAATGCATGGCTGAGAATATGGGTCTAGTTTGACTTCAAAGACAAGTGAAGGACAAAGGCCTCTTTGCTTGTGAGGCTAAACGCCATCAGTCGTGCTTTAAATCTTTCCGCACGGCATTAGCAACTACGAGCGCAGCAGTATTCTTAAAGCAGGAGCTAAGAATACCAACCGAGCTTTCATGTCAGCCTCCCATGAAAAGGCTTTTGTTCCAGTACTGGAACACATCGGAACTCATGTAGTCGAGCAAATTGAGGTCCTACAGCTATCTTCCTCGCGCTTGCTGTATGTGGAAGAGCTGAATGGGTACGAGAACACAAATTATACCTCCTGAAACGGCTACAGAAAGATCCAATCAAGGAGCATATCCAGTTTACGAGAGTTGCCCACGACAACGCTGATGCCATTTCTTTCTGGCTGGTGTACAGCTTGAACATCACGGTATCGAATGCCGTTGCACGAGCTTACACTCTCGGAACCGCAGACACGTACAAAAACGTTGCTCTCCTACTCCGCCAGAATATTCTGCAGTCCAAAGACCTACAGTGGCCGCCAACAGCTGACGACATGGAGCTCACTCCTGAAAACCTCCTTCCCACAGACCTCGTCCGGTTTCTCAGCGTGGTTACGGCTGGCAAGGAAGACATGGAGACGAACGAAAAGATGAAGCGCCTGCTATTCTCCATTGGGCAAGACCTGTGCCGTGCCGTGTCGGAGGGAGAATGGAAGTTACCAAAACACGTTCTACTCTGTGTGACTGTCAGGCACTTGTTCAGAAGCAAGCAGCTCACCACAATATCACACGGGCTTGGCCACTCTGAGAGCTACGGATTTGGTTCGGAGTTGGAAACTGCCCACGCAAAGGTCCTGGACAAAGTCTCATCCGATCGGACACCCGCAATTGTGATAGGAGAGGGAAACATGGTGTTCCACTGTGAGTGGGACAATGTGAATAAAACCACGCCCAGTGTGCACGGCAGCAACAGTGCTGGGGGAATCATGGTCCAGGTGGTCAAGCCTGGGTTTGAGAGCAATCCGAATGCTACCCGTCATCGACAAGTCGCAACAGCGTAGCCTGAAAGTCAACACACCAGAAACACTCCCACCCTTTCACTTCACTCGCGCCGACCCAGAGTTTAATGACGGCTCATCGTTCACACCGCCAGCAGAGAATGACACAGTCTGAGATGCAAGTGTACTACAGCTGGCTCTTTATCAGGCACATAGGAAGCAATGGACCGCAGCCTGTGCCTGGACTCGGAGGCTTCACCTCTGCAACTGGAACCCCTCCACTCAGAAGATCAACAGTGGACTACTTCACGGCCACCCATCAACCAATCACTGACAATACAGTTGTTAGTGAGATACTGAAGCGTTCTGAGCTAGCCACTGATCAGGCGGATCAGAGGTGGGTCCTGAATACATTTGATCTTGGTGTCTGTATGAAAGCCCTACCCATCATCTGGTGTTGGCCAGATACATCTGTCCGTCATGTGGTTATGATTGGACCCTTTCTTTACATTCTGGCGGACACCACCCCAAAGGATCTGCCATACCCTAAGGATGCCCTGTTCATCCAGGATGGCATGTCCTCACCAACCTTCCTCCAACCTGTGGGGAGATAAGCCTACAAGTGCTTGATCAGATGATGGCCAAAAAGCCCTTTTTGTTCTCGACTGACAGTTACCATCCAGGATCTATCAAAGCACAGGAGAGCTTGAGACGTGGCAGTTCAGAGAAGATCATTTTGGCTGGACCAGCGACCAGGAAAGCCATATGACTTCAAGATGTTTCTCACAAATGATGACAACACAAAGCAACTCTGCCAGCTCCTGCTGCGAGTATGGAGTGATCAACAGGCAGCTTCAAGGCTGGAAAGAACAGAAATGGCAGTGCTGGTCGTGGAAGGGAGAGCCCATCAACTTGCAATGTCCCATTGTGTATCAGGTTGAGGTAAGTGAGCTCCCCACAGTCTACAGCAACCAGGAAGAGACTGATACAAGGGTGGTACTCTACCTTCATCACGCTGCTGCCCTTGGGTACAAGAATGCTGTCGTCTGAACACCTGACACGGATATCTTTGTGATTCTTCTTTACCACGCTCATGCCATCAGGCTGACCATATACCTGGATACGGGGTCAGGGAAACATAGACAGCTTCTCAACCTCTCTGAGCTCGCAGAATCCCTGGGAGAAGACTACTGTGCCACACTTCTTGGATTCCATGTGTTCAGCGGAGAAGACTGAACCAGTGCCTTCAAAGGGAAGGGGAAGGTGGCGCCCTTGAAAAAGCTGGAGAAGAACCCGAAGTTTCACATGGCGTTCAGTCAACTCGGCGACAACTGGAATGTCAAGCCTGAGGTGATGAAGCAGTTGGAGCAATGCACCTGTCTGATATATGGAGAGAGTCGTGAGTCTTCAGTGGACGTAGTCGCCTTCCTCCATGCTATGATGCTCTGAAGCCGCACGTCCAACGCGTGAACCATCGCGTCGCCCTGTACAAGCGAGCGGATGAATCAATTTTAGAAAACCCAAACCCCTATGATGAGGAGCAGGGATGGATGAGGACTGATGGAGTGTTGAGACCGGTGTGGTCCTGCCCTGCCAACCTCCCTGGTTGATCTCCTGGACACGACAGAGCGTGAACAGGAAGACGAAGAGGACTCTGATGAGAGCATTGAAAACGATGATTGAGTATTAATCAGATAGTGGAGAACCTTGACTGCTTATCTGGAACGGGAAAGAGTAGTCGCATCAATACTTATAGTATGATGTTTGACCCTTGCTGTAGGCTAGTACAAAACAAATAAATATTGGTTAAATACACAGCATCTGTCTGGACACCCTATGTGTTCACTTACTGTACTGCAATATTGGCGTCTCTAAATTTGCATAGCATGCCACAGATACATGTGATCACTTGGGGAATAGTTTTATTGTGATCTTTGACCATCAAAACATGGATCTGGATACCTTATTTGTTCATTTATCTGCAATATTGGCTGAGATAGAGTGAAAAGTGGGAAAATTCCGTTTTTGGCAATTGTGACTCTAATTTGCATAAAAAAATACATGTGGGACATCCAGACAACATTTTAACATAGCTCATCATTTTCTACATACTTGTTCCACTTAGGAAACACTGATTATAAGAATATTTCTCTGTCGGTGCAAAATACATCGTTCTTGGTTCAAGACTGAAATGCTATTTTCTTGTAATGGCGGCACTAATTAGCATAACAGCATGCCACAGACACATGTGATCACTTTAAGAATAGTTTTATTGTGTTCCTTGACCCTCAACACATGGATCTGGATACCTTATGTGTTCAGTTATCTGCAATAATGGCTGAGATATAGTGAAAGGTGTGAAAAGAGTGAAACTCGATTTTTAGGGTAAATAAACACTAATTTGGGGGGGAAATATACGTGGGACAATTTTTCAACTTTTTAACATCGCTAATCGTTTTCTACACTTTTTTCAATCTAGAAAAGCTGATTAAAAGTATATTTCAGGGGGGTGCATGATACCCCTTTCTACCCACGCAACTAGTTAGGGTTAGGGTTAGGCATGTGTTGGTTATGGTTAAGGTTAGGATAAGTCTCCAAGAAATGCATGTAAGTCAATGTAATGTCCCCTGAAGTGATGTATACATGGTGTGTGTGTGTGTGTGTGTGTGTGTG
>RQJG01052907.1:6778-19423 GCA_009756435.1 Chionodraco myersi
GACGGACCGCTCTGCTACCCACAATTCAGTTCGGCGAAAAAGCGAGGCTACGTGACGTCACCCCATTGAAAGTGAATGGGCAGATTGGAGTTGTCGACGCTGTAGTGTGGACGGGCCGTAAGCGTCCTCGCTCAGGCCTCGGGCTGACTCGCTGGCCGTGGCGCATTTCCATTACAGTTTAGGACCTGGGGTAGTTACTATAGCAACGCAGTGTAGGCGGGGCGATCAGCTTTTTGGGCGGAGCGACGCTGGAATAAACTGCAGTGGCGTCATCTTCAATGCGACACAACTCACAAAACAATGGAGGATGTGGAAGCGGTCGTTTACTTGTTTCTTGGTGTGTGGTTTGTTGTCACAGCAAGCAGGAAAGTGATGTTTCAAAGTCGGCTGCGTAGCAAGACGAGATGCGGAAGAAGCCGACAAGAGAGTTGAGGAAGTCCTACAACGCTGCAGAGACTACAACAGGACTTCCTACTCGGTAAGCTAACTAGCCATGTGTTTAGGCTCACGCTCACAATACGACCAGTGTTTCAAATATTTAATTAATTGTAGCTAACCCTTTTACGTATTAAAGTATGTATGCTTTTGTGTGTGTGTTTCAGAAGTTACGTCGCCGCAGACCATGTGTTTGGATGCTCGAGCTACCGAGCGGTGGGGAGTGGAGCGGCCGTCGCGCTGTGGAAGCTCCCGGCTCAGAGTCCAGAAGCCCTGGACATCTGTTCGGAGTGAGCAACACCACCGTGTGCCGGTGCGTGCGAGACCTCTGTGCCGCTGCAGAGGCGTTGTTAGTACCGGAACTAATTCGTTCACCAGACCGGGAGCAGTTTGCAGAAATGGTCGCCGACACTGAGCACCGGTGGGGGCTCCCTCAGTGCGTAGGAGCTATCGATGGATCACACAGACCCATCTTGGCACCACAGGAAAACCACTGCGACTATTTCAACCGGAAAGGCTGGCCCTCCATCGTCCTCCAGGGAGCTGTGGATGGAAAGGGACATTTCTGGAATGTGTTTGCAGGAACGCCCGGGAGCGTGCATGACGCTCGGGTTTTGAGGCTGTGGGAGTCGGCCAGTCGTGGCAACTCCTCTCCAGGTTGCACCAGGGGCATCGGTGGGGTGAATGCTGGCTATTACATCCTGGGAGACGATGCCTATCCCTTAAAACCCTTCCCAGACACTGGACAGCTGACAGCAGAACATGTGGTGTACAACAAGAGAATTTGCAGCGTTAGGGTAGTGGTTGTGGTTGAGAACGCATTTGGTCGACTGAAGGGAAGGTGGCGTTGCCTCGTGAAAAGAAATGACTGTGATGTGAAGTCCATGGTGCTGACATGCTGCGCTCTGCATAACCTCTGAGAGTCGTGGAGAGGCCTCTGACGATGGGTGGGATGCAGCAGCAGCAGCAGAGCCTGGGGTAGCAGTGGCTCAAGGGGCAGAGGAGGAGGGCACTGACATCAGAGGGTTTGATGCGCTACCTGAATACCTAAATATTCATTCATTGAACATAAATAAATCTTTTTGTTTTATACGTGTGTTTGTCAAATGTTTTAAACAAATGTTATCTGAATATTTTAATTTCAAGCCCCAGTAAGTTCTGCCCCATAAGAACATTTGAGGAAATATCAGATCATGAAAAGAAAATCTTTCTAATAAATTAAGCGAATATCAAAGCTAACTATAAACAAATACTAAAGTGTAAAACACAGCAAACTATATTCATAAATGCAAGTGTGGACAATTGTAAACATGGATGGAGACTAAAGTATCCACTATATTAAATATAACCTTTCTTCTCGACATGTTAAAAGCTTGCTTGAATGGGTTGTAGGTGTCTTTTGTTCGTCTTTGAAATATATAAGGAATGTGTTGTTTGAGTCTAGTAGAACATGTATTTATTTATCGTGTATTAATACTATTACAAAATAAACATGTAATAATGTTTTAGAGGAGGACCTCAAGCTAGCAATCTCTTAAAAGTAACTTATCTTAGGGGCTTTTCCCTAACTGATGGTGGTTGTTATTGCTTTATAAATGCATGTATGTTTATATCTTCTCTAAATCAAGATGATGTGAATCTGATTTGTTTCTGTTGGGTGCCATTCATTATCAACAAGAGATAAGATGAGTCAAAGAAGTACTTTATTGATGGCAGTATACAAAAAAAAAAATATGGTATATCAAAGGCATGCCATTAAACAATACAAATTAAAAACTGTACTGCAGCCAGCATAAATATACAAGAACATAAAAAAACAAGAAAGTACAAATTTAAAAATTAACTAGAAAAAAAATATATAATATGTACAATAACTATTAAGGTTATTTTAAGTTGGACGAGGAGGAGACGGGCCACGTCGGCTGCCCAGTCCCCCTAGCACCTCGCCAAGAGTGCGCAGGAAGGCTAGGTTGAAGGTCTCTGTTTGAGCGGCCTCCTCCCTTCTCAAGGCGGCCTCCTCCCTTCTCACGGCGACCTCCTCCCTTCTCAAGGCGACCTCCTCCTCCCATCTCCGCTCAGCAGACGCTTTGGCCCAGTCCAGGTGCCGTTCCTGCTGGGCCATGTGCTGTTCCTGCTGGGCCATGTGCTGTTCATGGTGCCGTTCCTGCTGGGCCCGATCCTCTCCTCCTCGTTTCCTCTTGCCTAGGTGACGATAAGATAATAATTAGCAATAAGGAAAACACACAGGACAGGTACAGGTCACACAAGGATATAAGAATAACACGTATAAACAGAACAACAGTAAGGTGAACTAAAGAAAGTTCTGGCCCTAGATGTTTACAGTGATTGTGAATTACATTATGTCCAGCCTGTTGATAATGAATATAAATATATGATAGGATGTCACACACAACTGTACTAGCTGCTTACTAGCTAAGACTTTACTTGAAACAGAGCATTTCCACACAGTGGTATAGCTTATTGTAATTACTGACGATGGATGATCCAAGGTTTAAAAAAACACAATTCCAGTCGTTTTGCCATTTCTATTTCTTACCCAGAACCACACGCTGCGGTGTCGTGATGGCACGCGGTGTTGGTGGTTGAGTGGATGTGGACGGAACACTGCCATCACCCGTTGTTCGGGAATGTTCCTCCTCACGAGTCCCAATGTAATCATCTAGAACCGCAACATGACTTGTTAATTCCACAAACTACTGCAGCACAATACTAAACAACAACAACAACTATAGAAAAGAAAAACTGAACGTAAACAATGGCACATGTGGTGTTAGCAAGCTCTAGCTCTAGCTAAGGCTATCTGCCTGAGCTAGCTATGTAGCTCTTCGGGTTGTCGAACATTAACGTAAGGATAAAATAGACTTCTTTGTTAGAAGTGAGCTACCTTGCAGGGACTCCAGTACAGCCGCTGCAGAGTCCAGGCCTCCCTCCCTCCTCATCTTGTTCAGTTTGTCCCTACACTGCAGGAAAGTCCTCGGAAATCCGCGCTCGGACATCTGTGCAGACAGAGACATCCTGGAACACTTTCACATCTCGCGCTGTTCCGTGGAGCTCCCGCTGGATTCCTTCATCCCCAATGAGATGAAGGACCGTCCTCACCTCCTCGGTCGACCACGGCGTGCTTTTCTTAAAAAACGTAGCCATGTTTGTAGCTCCTCCGTTTACTAAATGCTGTGTATAAAAATGCTGCAAGCTCGCTTCTAGATATATATATGCGACGCTAGGGATGAACTCTCGCGCGATCTTGTGACGATTCTCTCTGACCAATCAGCAGTCGAGAGTGTTGACGTCACAGCCCTGGCCTGGTCTGATAGAACCACGATGTTATGGGGCCGGAAAAAGTACCCGCTAGCCGGTGCTAGGCTATATGGAAAGGCCACCAACAACTGGCCTGGCCGCTTGAGGACGCTTAAACGGGGCTACCCGCTGCAGTGGAAATGCCTGCTGGCCTGAGGATTTTGTGTATTATGAATATGTTTGTATTGTGAACCCAACGCTGCGCAAATGTGGGTCTGACTCTGCCTCACACAGGGGGACTGGCTGTCTCCATGATGTGGCCTGCCCACATGGCCACTTTCATACAGACCATAAACTAATGCCCTCGATTGGTCTCTGTGTGTCATTCAAGCTCGGGAGGGTGTGTGTGTGTGTGTGTGTGTGAGCAAGAGCGAGAAAGCGCGCGCACCGGTTACGTGTATTGTTGTTGTTAGCATCTGGTGCTAGCTAGCTGCGCTAACGGCTGTTTCACAACACGGTGGAGGAGAGTCCTCTGCAGTCAGACTGAGAGCCTCAGCTCAGGTGAGGCGAAGGACTCTCTGAGTGTTTAGATAGTTCACCTAGTTCTCAGTGGGTCTCACGGTTTGTCACCATTCATGAAAACACATATGTCCATTTGAAGGGGGAGTGATTAGTAACATATGCATGAATAATAAAAAAAAAAACGTTAACTAGGTGAAAAAATGTAAGATAAACTTTAAAAACTTGAGAAGGAGGGAGACAGGAGAGGCTGGTTCAGGAGCCCAGACACACTCACAACTATAAATGAACCAAAAACAAATAAATAAACAAGTTTCAATGTTTTTTCATATTGGATATGGTATGTTATTGGTGATGGCCATGTGTAGTCTCTCTCTTTATTTCCCCCTCAACGTGAACCAGATTGAGGCAGTTAAAGGTGGGGGGGGTAAGTTTGAGAAACCGGCTCGAGATACACTTTGTGTTATATTCCATGGAACGCTCTCAACGTCCCGATAGCAATGAATATCTGAAGAGCTTTGACAACAAATCCATTAAAAAATATCATCTGTAGAAGCAGTGGCGCTGTAACAAGCACGACCAATCATCTGAGCCGGCCCGGCTAAAGTAACTGGATGGCCTACCTGCCTGTCAGTGTGTGTGTACCTGGTGCAGCGGGGGGGCGGGGGGGGAGGTGTGTGTGTGGTGTAACCTGGTGCAGCGGGGGGAGTGGTGTGTACCTGTGCAGCGGGGGGGGGGGCAGTGTGTTGACCTGGTGCACGGGGGGGGCAGGTGATGTGTGTGTACTGGTGCAGCGGGTGGGGGGGCAGGTGTGTGGGTTGACCTGGTTGCCAGCGGGGGTGGTGTTGTACCTGGTGCAGCCGGGGGGGCAGATGTGTTTACTGGTGCAGCGGGTGGGGGGCAGGGTGTGTGTGTACCTGGTGCAGCGAGTGGGGGCAGGGTGGGTGTGTGTACCTGGTGCAGACGGGAGGGGGTGTGTAGTACCTGGGCACTGTGGGGGCAGGTGTTGTGGTGTACTGTGCAGCGGTGGGGGGGCAGGTGTGTGTGTGGTACCTGGTGCAGCGGGGGGGGGTGTGTGTACCTGGGCAAGCGGGTGGGGGGGAGGTGTGTGTGGTACCTGGGTGCAGCGGGTGGGGGCAGGTGTGTGTGTGTACCTGTGCAGCGGGGTGTTTGTGGTGTACCTGGTGCATCGGTGGAGGGGGGGTGTGTGTACCTGGTGCAGCGGGGAGGGGGCAGGTGTCTCAGCGTGGCTCCACAGCACAGCTCCCCCACCATGTGTGTTCTCAGGTAATGAGAGATCAGCTGATGCACCTGGAAGTCAGCGCTGTGCACCCAGAGCTTCGCCAGCAGCCAATCACAGCCGGGGTCAGAGGGCAGGAAGGCGGGGGCCGGGGGTCTGCTGTAACTACAGGGGGGGGGGGCCAGTTTGGAGTGAGAATGTATTTCAGATATAACGGGAACGACATCTGAGGTTCTCCAAGCGTCGAAAGGAAAACCCAAGAACTAAAGCGGTGAGCTGTCGGCCGGAAGACCGTCCCTTTCAGAACTGACTCTGCTTTCAGTCGAAACCTCCACAGAACGTAAACGAGAGAAAGTAGTCCCTCAGCTGGATGGCGATGGGCCTCAGCTGATTGGCCGGAACGCCGTCCAGAACCTCGTAGTCCAATAGGAAGAGGGTTCCCTTCTGAGGAACCGCAGAACAAATACAGAACCGAAGTATGTGTGAGAAGTAATTAAACATTTGACCCGAAATGAGGAACAAACGTGAGATGGCCAAAGTACACACATCCTTTACTCGAGTAGAAGTACACACATCCTTTACTCGAGTAGAAGTACACGCATCCTTTACTCAAGTAGAAGTACACATCCTTTACTCTAGTAGAAGTACACACATCCTTTACTCAAGTAGAAGTACACACTCCTTACTCTTAGTAGAAGACACACATGCCTACTCAGTGAGAAGTACACACATCCTTTACTCAAGTAGAAGTACACATCCTTTACTCTAGTAGAAGTACACACATCCTTTACTCAAGTAGAAGTACAGATACTCGTGTTTAAAAATACTCTGGTAAAGTAGAAGTACTGACTAAACTTCTCTCCTCAAGTCAAAGTAAAGAGGCTTTGAAGTGTCCTTCAGTATAAAGTACCCATAGCTAGCAGCTGCTTTAAAGAGTACCTGACCTCCCTTTATATCAATAGAACAATAATGTCATTGTTAGCTAATGAATGTTTCCATGGTGACCAACGGCAACATGACAACGTTTCCATTGGTCCCTCTTCTTCAGAGAAGACCAGGAAGTGATGGATACACGGATCGTGTTCCAACATAAGCGACAACAACTGTGTTTCAGTGTCCTCGGCTGTTTAGTCTCTCTGTTGAAACATGTTGATCATTACACTCAGAGTTAAAACCTGGAGCTCCAGGGGGGGTCTGCAGGATTGATTGTGGCATCTCAGCCGTGTGGTCAGACCATGTGTTGTGAATACTCCGGCCGAAGCTCCAAATGAACCGTCAGTGTTTGCCTTCAAAGCTCCAGCTCTCCTCGCGTCTCCATCTCTTCAGAAGTTTCCCCCCCACACGTTTTAAAGACCCTGTTCTTGGTGTTGTACCAGATGCTGTGGCGGTGGATCTATAGCAGCTGTTATCTGGTTTATGAAGGCCGATGGGTCGTCTGCTCATTTGTTTACCTGCCTGGCATTTGACTTGGAAATGAGCGACAGTTAGCGTTAGCGCCGAGCCTCAGGAAAACACTGCATCCCTTCATATCAAACACCTGTACTCAAAGTGAACATAAGAGAGGAAGCTTTCTGTTCATTTCCTTGAATATAGACACACAGGACGGAGCACAACAAATACTTATGATTACATTAAATGCAACTTATACAAAAATCCTGTTTCTGTAGACAGAGAGACAGAGAGAGAGACATACAGAGACAGACAGAGAGACAGACAGACAGAGAGAGAGACAGACAGACAGAGAGACAGAGAGAGAAGACAGACAGACAGACAGAGCAGAGAGAGAGAGAACAGACAGACAGAGAGACAGAACCAGAGAGACAGACAGACAGGACAGACAGGGACAGAGAGAGAAGAGAACAGACAGAGAGACAGACAGAGAGACAGACAGACAGAGAGAAGACAAGACAAGAGACAGACAGAAGACAGACAGACAAGAGAGAGAGAGCAGACAGGACCAGAGAACAGACAGAGAGACAACAGAAGAGACAGACAGACAACAGACAGACGAGAGAGAGAAGACAGACAGACGAGAGAGACAGACAGACAGAGAAGAACAGAACAGACAGACAGACAGAACAAGAACAGACAGACAGAGGAGAGACAGACAGACAGAGAGACAGACAGAAGACAGGACAGACAGACAAGGACAGAGAGAGGAGAGACAGAGAAGAGACAGATCAGAGAAGACAACAGAGACATTACAGACAGAGGAGAGAGAGAGAGAGAGAGAAGAGAGAAGAGAGAGAGAGAGACAGACAGACAGACAGACAGGACAGAGACAGAGAGAGAAACAGAACAGACGACAGACAGAGAGAAGACAGACAAGCAGGACAGACAGAGAGAGACGAGGAGAGAGAGGTGACAGACAGAGACAGACAGAAGACAGACAGACAGAAGAGAGACAGACAGACAGACAAAGAAAGACAGACAGACTGGTGAGCTTACCTGCAGAGTGATGTCTTCTCTTCTCTCTGTCAGATTGCTGAACGGCAGCTGCAGGTAAATCTCTATATTTAAGCCCCGCCCACCACAACACCCTTCCTGTTGCTTCAACGCCTGGGCGACTCCGAGCTGGTTCCACAGTAGTTAATTGAATATACAAATTTTAATACTATATTGTAGTAATTCAGTAGCTTCTAAACCTATAACGATCTATTAATAGGGGAAGTACGTCACTGGAATGGCAGCAGGTTCCATAGTGTAGCGGTTATCACGTCTGCTTTACACGCAGAAGGTCCTGGGTTCGAGCCCCAGTGGAACCAGTGATTTTATTTTTCAAATATTTCACAAAACTGCTTTATTTTATTAGATTTATAAATATGTAGAGATGATGATAACCCGACCAACATTTGACACAATACAGAAAGATATTAGATTTCTAGTTTTACGGAGACAGAGAAGCTAAAATATGCAGACACATCCGGTTTGGACGTAAAACATCCAAAATGTAAACAAAATATAAATATTATATATACAATAAGACTGTAAGGAACGGAATATATATATTTTTTAGAGCTCAGTGTGATGCTATTAAAAGGCCATAATCAGACCTAAGCTATATAACCACATTTTAAATTAGCCATCTAGTTTTCAAAGTCCATGGTACAAACAACAAGACAGTAACAAGACAACAACAACAAACTCTTGTCACAATACGACTATGGAGGACGGAACATGACATAGGTATACATAAATAAATACATGTGTAAATAAATGAATGAATAAATACAGACTGTATTAATTTATTCCTGTATTTATTCATACATGTATTTACACATGTATTTATACTTCTGTCATGTTCCATCCACTCTCCCAGTGACTCCCAGTATCCTATGTGTCTCCTGTGTGTCTCCCAGTGACTCCCAGTATCCTATGTGTCTCCTGTGTGTCTCCCAGTGTGTCCCGGTATCCTGTGTGTCTCCCAATGTCTCCTGTGTGTCTCCCTATGTATCCTGTGTATCTCCCAATGTCTCCTGTGTATCTCCCAATGTCTCCTGTGTGTCTCCCAATGTCTCCTGTGTATCTCCCTATGTATCCTGTGTATCTCCCAATGTCTCCTGTGTATCTCCCAATGTCTCCTGTGTGTCTCCCAATGTCTCCTGTGTATCTCCCAGTGTCTTGTGTCTGGTTGCAAAGGTGCGAAAAATTTTAGGAAAGTTAAGCTGGGGAATTTTGGAAATATTCGATGCAAAATTAATAATGATATTTCAACAGACTTTTAAAAAAATTATTTGTTTAATTGAAAAACGAAAACAGGAATGTTGAGTTAAATGTTACTCATCCCCCCCCAACTCGTTAAAAAATGAACAAAAATGCATCCCCATCCAAAAATCCCCACAAAGTCCCATTACACATCTTCCTTCAAGCGATCCTCTTCAACGGCTCTTCCTGGGCCTCATCAACACCACACTCTTCCTCTTCCGTGTCACCGTCCAGCCTGTTGAGGATGCTCTGTCTCCGGCTCAGAGAGACTTAGGTTTGCCCGAATGCCAAGTTCCCTAAGAAGAGCCAACCTTCAATTTGGAAAATTCCCAGTTTATTCGCATGGAAAGTTTCCATCTTTGAAAATTCCCGGAATTTTGCAACCCAGTCTTGTGTGTCTCAGTGTCTCCCAGTGTCTTGTGTGTCTCTCAGTGTGTCTCTCAATGTTTCCTGTGTGTCTCTCAGTGTCTCCCAGTATCCTGTATGTCTCCCAGTGTGTCTCTCAATGTTTCCTGTGTGTCTCTTCAGTGTTCTGCCCAGTATCCTGTGTGTCTCCCAGGTGTCTCTCAATGTTTCCTGTGTGTCTCTCAGTGTCTCCCAGTAGCCTGTATGTCTCCCAGTGTGTCTCTCAATGTTCCTGTGTGTTCGCCAGTGGTCTCCCAGTTTCCGTATGTCTCCCAGTGTCCCTGTTGTGTCTCCCAGTGTTGTCTCCGAGGTGGTCCTGTGTCTCCAGTGTGTTCCCAGTGTGTCCTTTGTCTGCCCAGTGTCTATTGTCTCGAGTGTGTCTTGTCTCCCTGTGTGTCTCCTGTGTCTCCGAGTGTGTTGTCTCCCAGTGTGTCTCCGAGTGTGTCCTGTGTCTCCCAGTGTCCCTGTGTGTCTTCCAGTGTTTCCTGTGATGCTCCGGGTGAAAAAGTGGAGATGCCGGGGATTGAACCCGGGGCCTCATACATGCGAAGCATGTATGAGGCATCATACATACTCACATGTATGAGTGTGTCCTGTGTCTCCCAGTGTGTCTCCGAGTGTGTCCTGTGTGTCCCTGTGTGTCTCGCAGTGTCCCTGTGTGTCTCGCAGTGTTTCCTGTGATGCTCCGGGTGAAAAAGTGGAGATGCCGGGGATTGAACCCGGGGCCTCATACATGCGAAGCATGCGCTCTACCACTGAGCTACATCCCCACGTGGTGCACAAACGGGGCCGGGAGACGGATTTTATAGAACCCATGACTTATATAAATACATTTTGATTTCATCCTGATACTATATTTCGTTAATGTTAAAGTTCATGTTTAAAAGGAGGAATTGAGTACAGGTGTTATTACTGAAATGTACATCCAAATCCCTCCTGCCTCCTGACCGGAAACGGACCTGTATGGGGTTTCATTCAGACAGTGAAAAAGGGGAGGACGGAACATGACATAATTAATAGACAAATAAATGAATGCATATATAAATGTTTGAATACATATATATATATATCTATTATTTTAATTA
Source organism: Chionodraco myersi (assembly GCA_009756435.1). Lineage (NCBI taxonomy): Eukaryota > Metazoa > Chordata > Actinopteri > Perciformes > Channichthyidae > Chionodraco > Chionodraco myersi. Next base: position 17,426 of record RQJG01052907.1, read on the forward strand.
TTATCTATTTTTTGCCTCATTTTCACGTCCCTGCGTCATGACGTCAGACGTATGAAAGTGCGTAGTGACGCTCCTGAGTTTTCCCTCCTCGTTGACGAAGCTAAATGTTTAGCTAAAGATACTTTTATCTTCGTACATTTTGGACTCCAGAGCTCTAACATTACGGGAGAAAGGTCCACAAACAACCGAACATCGTTGTGAAAGGTAGATGTGTGTGAAAATAACGCCCGTTCTTTGTCTGTCTTTGCTTTTGTTTTGCTAACATGTAGCCGCGGAGCTAGTTAGCTAATGTTAGCTTGTCACGTAGCTTCTAACTGTCCGAAAAATAGTGACTTTAACGCATTAAAGTGAGTGTTTACTGATCTAAAAGAAGAAGATTCAAGTTACAATGTGACTTGTTGGTAGCTGGATGTGTTAATAGATAAAGTAAGTTACGGTTAAGCTATGGTGCTAGCTTGGTTTTTATTTTATTTTTTAAACTTTATTGACCAGTTATTTCAATACAATCAGAAAAAGGTTCTTAAACATCAGAGTTTATTTCTTTAAAGCCGATCTCATCACGAACAGAAAAGAGAGAACAACTAAAACACAACACAAGAGGCTTCTCGGGAATTAAGGTGTTCAGAAATGTGTACAATTATATTCAATATTGCCTCATTTAATACATCGTTTGTATATTTTCCTGTCATTAAGAAAAACAATAAATTCTGGGGGATTGTTTTTGTGTGTTTAAAACCTGACATTTGTGTAAAAATAACCACATTATTAACTCAAAATTCTGTCTTTTCAAACAGAAGGCCACATTTTAAATCACCATGTGTTAAAACCGGATTATTTTGCTCATCATAAATCCACCAATACTGGAAATCATCTCATAATATTTAAACTAAATTGTTAAAAGATGTTCTTGGTGTTAGCTGACATGCTATCCTGGTATGTCAGTGTTATCCCTCGCTGTGTGTTGAGTTTCGGTTTCTAACTGGTTTAATCTGGCTCTGACTGGTTAATTTAGTGCTTTTAAACTTGCATTATGGGATGCTGGGACTGCTGGTTAATGTTGATGTTTGGATTCACGGTTCTTACTAACGCAGAGACCCGGTTTACTCCACGTGGAGCCGAGTCTCCCGATGGGTCCTTCATTTCAACAGGGTTGTGTTCAAATACACACCCGATTGAGAGACGGGGATGTGGTGGAAAGCACGTGTAATTGTACTGCCCTATACTACACATTACCCTTTACTTCTGTTTAAATGAACACCTGATTGAGTGACCCGTATGTGGTGGAAAGCATGTACTGCCTTTATAAGATAAGAAGTACTTGATTGATCCCGATGTGGGAAATGTTTGCGTTGCAACAGCATTAAAGACAAGGCATAAGAGAAATAAACAATCCAACATTTAACATCTCAAATAGCATTAATTGTGCAAGAAATTGATTATTAAACATTAGATTGAATATACATGTAAAATGTACAGTGGGAGGTTAAGTCCAGTTAAGTCCAGTCCACCTGATCGAGTGAGAGATGTGGTGGAAAGTAACTGTAATGCTACTACTGCTTATACTAGTCTCTATTAAATGCCAGAGGTACTGAACAGGTGCTACGTACTGTATGTAAGACCACCGTGTTATATAGCAGAGTGTGGTGGTGTGGAAGTGATCAGTTCTCTTTACTGAAGGGTGAAGGGTGATGCTAATAATAATAATACATTTGATTTAAGGCGCCTTTCATGAAACCCAAGGACACGGTACAATTAGTTAAATATTCGAAGAGGCAACCGAACATGATAAAAACACACACACGCCATCATGGAGAAGACGGTTAAAGTGGACACACACGATGGGGGGGTCTGCAGGGGTGTGATGGCCACCGGGAGGAAAGACCTCAACATGTTGTTTCTCTCCTCACAGACGACCTATGCGGGCCTGCTAGCAGGACAAGATGTTCAACAAGTCTTTTGGTACTCCCTTCGGGGGAGGGACGGGGGGCTTCGGCGCCG
>RQJG01052908.1:0-14001 GCA_009756435.1 Chionodraco myersi
GGTATTTGAGTTCAACATGTAAGAAGTAGAAAGTACAAGTATTTGTGTTCAACATGTAAGAAGTAGAAAGTACAGGTATTTGTGTTCAACATGTGAGAAGTAGAAAGTACAGGTATTTGTGTTAAACATGTAAGAAGTAGAAAGTACAGGTATTTGTGTTCAACATGTAAGAAGTAGAAAGTCGTCAGTAAATAAGTAGTGGAGTACTGATACCAGAAACATGTACTTAAGTACAGTCACAAAGTATTTGTACTCCACTACTTCCCACCTCTGGACTCCAGATTAGTTTCTAGTTTGGAGTAGTAGTATTTATATATGAAGTTGCTCAGGCGAGTGTTGCAGAGAGAGAACGGTGAGTGGATCCGTGCTCTCGACCTCCTCCTCCTCTACAGGGAGTGTCCAGCTCCTGTGTGTTCTACATTAACCGCGACTGAGTTTGACCCTGACACTCGGCTGCTTTCACCGAGTCGGGGGAGAGGCAGTCCGCCCGTTAGCTAATGGCCGATCCGTCCGAACACAGAGTTCCCACACTTTTACCCTTTTGGAAAATATATGGCAGACCGGGCGACAATTCATGACAGCATGCTTGATAGCAAGGTATAAAGTCATTGTTTTGCAAGTCACAAAAAAGTCATACAAGATCTCGACAACACTCTGATTAGAGCAATGGTGCCTTCAACAAAAGTGAACAACTGGAACGTTAACCTGTTTCAAAGGTCCCCTATTATACTATTTTTCATCAATATATTATAGCTCTCAGATATATACAGATCATGGCTCCAAACACCAAACAGATCATTGCAGCATTACCCATAATCCCCTCTGTTTCAGCCCTGTTTCCAAAGTGCTGATTCTCTGTCTGTTACTTTATGACCCGGCCACACGAGGACGAAAACGGTCGTGTGCGTTACTGTTTAGTGTCATATAGACCGTTCGGCCACACGAGGACGACCGAATACGGCACTAAACGACTGCGGAAACGATAACGGGTCCCAAGGTGGATAGAACGGCATACGCAACGCTCTGGGGGGTCCAACGGCTCCGTGTGTACGCCCTATACGATCATTTTCTGATGATGATGAGGCAATAGCCCCGCCTCTCCCCAACTCTGCTGTTCACCCCCGCGTCAAAGTAAACTGCACCCTGAATTCAGATTATTTATCTTTCTCTCGATATAAACGCGAGTGAAGTAAAATCTGACTAGTTATAAATATGTTTATTTTTACTGTCGGCCGGGTCACTGATTACTGGATCAGCTGCTGCATGAGACAGACACTGACGCTGTCCGAAGAGAGGGAGGAAAAAGAGAGGCTCCGTGTATTTTATTATTATATTATATAGTCGTTATTCATTTGTTTTAAAGCTCAATAAATAACAAAGAAGACCTTTGACCGGCACTTTTATAATTTTGTCCGGAAGATTTCAACTTTAATACACGTTGACTGGCGAAAAACTCTGCCCGGTTCCCTCGGCCCCCACCGCGGAGAATAAACAGAAGGGCAACCATGACAACCACGCTTCTTCGCTGCTTTTGTGGAGGAAGTTACAGCGCCACGTACAGGCTCGGCATAGGTACTGCAGCTTCTCCAGCGGTTGGAGCTAAACGGAGCGGTCTCGTGTGGACAGACCTATACATCCATGGGACAGACACTATCCAGATAACTAACTATTGCGTGTGGACGGAAGCTTGTTTGCGATTGCGTTTGCGTTAATCCTATGCGTTTAGCCGTTTTCATCCTCGTGTGGCCGCAGCCTTAGATCAAAATAAGGAGCCCCTCCCCACGCCCCTCTGAGAGAGATTTGGTTAGAAAGAACTCAATGGTGCTCTCGGAGGAGATGCAGGACAAAAAGCAAATATCTTTCTTGAAACTTTCAGAATCTCTTTACCCAGAGGGGACACATGTTTATGTATAAAAGACATGAAAAAGTGGATTTTGTATAATAGGTGACCTTTAAAGTAATACCTATTTTCGTCCAAGGCCACTCGAATTGCCACTGGCCCTTTTTGCCAATTGACAAAATGCAAAAGCAACACCAAACACACACATTCAACACCAAACTCACAAGAATGTCCCATGTTTCTAACAAGCAATCATCTATCAAATACTTGACTTTAATGCCAAATGTTCGCTTCTGTTCGCGGAAAAGGAGGCACCGACAATAACCTATAGAGCTGCAGTTGAAATAAATCAAAATCCAAGCAGTGAAGGCCGGACATCCTGACTTTCCATCCTGAATCAATCTCTCACAATATTATATAATGCCACTCAAATCATAGCATTAAATGGGGCGAAGCCTGCGATCTAGTTCAGGCAGTCAACTCGTGCACCAATGATACATTAACACGTGACGCTGCGACACACCTCGTCCCTCTGACAACCAACCAAACACATTCTCCTAAACATGCCGCTCTATTTAAGCTGCCAGGTCTGCTGCCACTGCTGTGTTCACTTGATATTGCTACGTTCATGTTCCTGCTGCTGTGTTTCATGTTGCTGCTGCTCGCCTGCCCCCCCACCACCCAACTTCCACCCAACTTCCACCCCGGCTTCCACCCAACTTCCACCCCAGCTTCCCCCCAGCTTCCACCATCCACCCAGCTTCCAACCAGCTTCCACCCCGGCTTCCAACCAGCTTCCACCCCAGCTTCCAACCAGCTTCCAACCAGCTTCCAACCAGCTTCCACCCGCGGCTTCCACCAACTTCCACCCCGGCTTCCACCCCAGCTTCCACCCCAGCTTCCACCCCGGCTTCTACCTGTAGGCTCGGGGGTTAGTTATTTAATCATCACTCATCGTGCTATGTATATCTGTGGAGTGATGAGGCCCGAGCCTATAGTCGCCAAACTCAAACTATATGCTGCATCTAATAAACACATTAAGAAACACGTGAGTTGTCTGACTGAACTGTATTTCAGTCAGACAACTCACGTGTTTCCACAGATATACATAGCACGATGAGTGATGATTAAATAACTAGCCCCCCGAGCCTACAGGTGGAAGCTGTGGTGGGAAGTAGCTGCAGCAAAGCAGCAGCAAGCAATGCATGGAGAGAGATGGCAGGTTCAATAGAGCGGCGTATTACGGAGACTCTGATTGGTTGGTGGTAGAGTGGCAAGAGGCGTTATGTATGAATGCAGCACAAGTGCTCGAGTTGACTGCCTGAACTAGCTCGCAGGCTCCGCCCCATTCTCTGAGTCTTACCCCACCGCTTTTACACATAATGTTTACTTATCAGGAGAGTTGTCTCGTAAACATACTGCTTAACTTAATTTAATACAACAACACAAAAGTAAGTAGACCTTAAATCCATTTCATATCAACTGTTAATGATTCAACAAAATAAGGAACATAGGTATAACAAATATATCTCTCTGCTCCATAGCTTCTTTTTGGACTAACTGTACATTTTGCATTTATATTTAACTTAATATTCCATTCCCTACACTCTTAATGTAAATAATATCCTGCTTTATATTGTGTCTAAACCCTTTCAATAGTGTGTTATTGTCAACGTTTATAGATTTTTTTTTATCTTCACGGTCTACTGTATATTTGTTGATTTTTAATGCTGTTTTAATTCTATTTTGAGATATTTAAATTCTAGTTTTGTTTATTTCTACTCTTTAATTCTACTTATGTGCAATGCCTTGTTTTGTATCTCATTTTATATATCAATACTGTTGTTTAACGTCCAACTCCTCTTGACATCCCAAACTAAACATATATATAACAGAATATATACGTGTTTAAATGGTATTTATCTTTAAGAAATTCATTTTAAATTGTGTTAACACTGGGTGAGACTGAGAGGTTAATCTCCCTCTCTTAGTGCAGATTATATTTCACTGTGACTTTCTGTTTCTATCAAGCCGCTTTCTAAATGGTCACACACGGTGAGCTCTCTGCAGCCTCTGCCCACATCCTCCTAACACAGGGGTCTGCAACCTTTTTGACCAAAAGAGACATTTTTTTTTGTCTGGAGCCGAAAAACATATTTGATAGCTTGATAGCTTATAAAGTTGTATATATTGTTACATCATTGCATGTATTATGTATTACATTATAGAAACCTCTCATAATAAACAAAGAACTCTTATAAGGAGAATTAAAACAAATACACAGGCCTACTAATAAATCAACACAGCACGTGGGGAGTCCTCTGCACATTTGAAGAAAATGAATATAATTAAAATGGACCCACTTTGAAATAAATACAACATAGCTGCACCCTAAAAATTGTTAACTGATTGAATTATGACTGCAGATCGTCAGCTGTCTTCCTCTTCCGTGTTTCTCCTCGATACGTAAAGGCTGCAGCACCTTTGACAACTTCTCTCCACATATCAAACATACCGGTAAGCCAGCATCGTTTGCTGTGAAAGCAGATAACTCTGTCCACGCAGAATTAAACCCTCCGTGTTCCTCAGGTACTTTTATTTTCTTTGATGTATCCATAGTTCGCTCATCGAGCCGGGGGTCAGGTTATTCGCCTGTAAGAAAAGGCGCTCGCGCGGGACCGTAGCAGGATGTGACGCATATTTTAGTTTACCTAATTAAAACCGTTTTTTAAAAATGTTATGTGTCACAGTATCACCTCAAAAAACAAGATACGAAACATTTTCAACCGTGCAACAACATATAAATAGTCCTACAAATACTTTTATCTTATTTTTGTCTTAGCTCAAGGGAGCCAGAGTAGAGGGCTCGAGAGCCGTGGGTTGCCGACCCCTGTCCTCACACAACAGCAGTGGCTAATTTTCACAATTATTATTATTATTATTTTAACCCCCCCTTGTCCTTTTTTTTCAGCCCAGGTCAGCTAGCTAAGGCTAATTGCATCTATTGCAAATTATCCAGTTTGTGTCGCATGGCAACGAGAGTGATGTTTTCCTTTCTGTTTCTCAGCAGGGATCAGTGTCTGAGCACAGAAAAGCCTCCTATTTTAATATCTACACAACAGCTAATGTCTCAATATATATTTCTATGTAGCGGACCTTGTCACAATATAGAGGAAAAGATTGTTTCCACAGCGATTTTCAGACTGTACACGATCATATTCAATCATTTTAGTCCATATCTTCTGTGGTGTACTCATATGTTTTCATATTATTTATACAAAGTGTCCATATGGTGAATTCATATTTATATTACCGTCTATAGTGATATATCTCTACCACCTTTATAGTGTCTATTTGTTACTACTTACATAGAATATTAAATGTTTATACTTCTGTATTTATTTTACGATTTATATCTCTATAGTGTATTAAATATGTATACTACTGTCTTTATTATACTGTCTATATTGTTATTATCTCTATATTTTATTCATATTTATCCTACCGTCTATAGTGTCTATATTGTACTGTATCTCTAATACCTATAATGTCTTTAATATTTGTAATACTGTTCATAGTGTCTGTATTTTACTGTCCTTATTTATACAGACTTTATGGTATATTTATATTAATAAGACTGTTCATTGTGTTTTACCTATTAATGCTGTTCATACTGTGTTCCCTTTAACTTTTCATATGCTATATTTTATACTGATTAGTGCATAAATGAGACAACTAAACGTCATCACACCCAACATTAGCCGCCTTTAGCTTAGCGGTGTTGACGAGAAGTCATGTGACCGTGCTGTAGTCCTCTTAAAGCCCAATATTAGCCACCTTTAGCTTCGCGGTGTGACTGACGTCATTAGACCTGTGGGTTCCTTAAGTTCCAAATTAGCCACCTTAGCTTAGCGGTTGGTGACGTCAATCATGTGACCTTGCTGTAGTTCCTTTAAAGCCCAATTATTAGCCACCTTTAGCTTAGCTGTTGACGTGACGTCAACGGTGTTAGACTTGAAGTCATGTGACCGTGCTGTAGTTCCTTTATAGCCCAACATTAGCCACCTTTAGCTTAGCGGTGGTGACGTGAAGTCATGTGACCGTGCTGTAGTTCCTTTAAAGCCCACTATTAGCTCCCTTTAGCTTAGCGGTGTTGACGTGCAGTCATGTGACCGTGCTGTAGTTCCTTTAAAGCCCAATATTAGCCACCTTAGCTTAGCGGTGTTGACGTGAAGTCATGTGACCGTACTGTATTGCCTTTATAGCCTAACGCTAGTTTTTTACTTCAACAATTATAAAGTGGTGTTAATAGGTGGAGATTATCCATCAGAACAAAACGTGGTGTAAGTATGAAAAACGTTTGTTTGACACACAGATGATTTGATCTCCAATGGAAAAAACCCATTAGCTTGTTTTGGAGGGAACCAGGGAGATGCTAACCACTCTAAAACCATAAAGTTGATTATAATCTAAGAAAAACATTTTCATCATTGGACACACATGATAACAAACCTCGTCGTATCTACTCAACTTGACACATGTTCATCTTGATGTACTCACACACACACATCTGCCCCCCTGTCCCTAAAAACCCCCACCCAAAACTGGCAATCATACTTAATCCCTCTCCAACCCGAGTAATCCCTGACAATCCAAGCTAATCCCGGTTAATTCTGGGCACTCCTCAGCTGGGTTTCGCCCTGAAACCACAGAGACAGGGAGGGGATTGGTGGGATCACGGCGATCGAGCGTCGGTGGATGTAATTGGTCGGGCTTTTATTGGTAGCCAAGAAAAACAAGCACAGGTTTTCACGGGTGTTCAAAAATACGTACGGATTGAGCCGCGCTACGTCACAGCGCTGCCGTTCTGTTTACTGTCCACGGCACACTGGTTAAAAAACATGTTTTTCACCAGAGTGTTAGCATGTCAACGCTTAAACAAGGTCCTTTTCACTTTGTCTGTTCGCTGTGACAAAGGAGATGGAATATCCTTCTCTTTGTTATTTGACGTGAGATAAAAACATTGTTTTTTCATACACCGTTAACTGAGTTTGGGCTGTTTGGCATATATAACATGTTTTCTTTCAGACTAGTGGAAAGAAAACATCTGAAATACACAATTAAAGTGTTATTTTTGACTAACATTACATCTTTAGATTTTTCCTAGTTTCACCAAAAGTTAGCATTACCTTGCCTTATTTGCATATTTAAATTATATAAAAATAATTGTCTTGGTGTAAGACATGAACTAGAGAAGTTTCAAGGTAATAGATATTATTATAAATTATTTTACATTATTTTAATTACATATATTTAACGCTTATCGTATTTTCTCATTCTCTTTAGCCGGAAATCTCCATAAATCCGTATTCTGAAGGTTTTTACAGAAGGCTTTGCTCACATATTAATCACAGCCTGATTTATAGAAGAGTTTATCACTAAAACATGCCATTTGACAGTATCTTCGAATGTTTTGAGTGATAAAAAGAGATATACATAATATTTTCAAAAAACTCTAATATGTCAACAACCCAAAAAGTACTTTGGAACCTGGCGTTATTCTTGAAATGTAAGCAAACTGGCACATATTAGGACAGAAATGCCTAATTCTCTACATCCAAACATACGCTTTCCACAATTGTGTAATACAAAACACAATTCCCTTAATGTTAGTAATCAGTTTGCGAAGTTTCATGGTGGTATCTTTTAGTTGTTTTACCCCACTAATTAAAAATAAGGGCCTACACTACAGAATGATCCATTCCTCCGGTGTGAGGGGATTCTCAGAAGTCATTAGCCTCTATTCAATCAGCTTTACCTGCCGAAGCTGCGAGCTCAATTCTTCTTAGCGGCCATCGATCCTGATTCCAAAATGAAGCACTTAAGACGCCTTGATCAAGCTGCTTCTTAATCCAGCGCTAAAGAGATTGAGACCTTTTCACCCGAGTCTCAGACGGATTTATTACTCTGGTAGTACTAGTGACACACACACACACACACACACACACACACACTCGCTTTGGGTTGTTATAGTCTGTCTAAGCCCCTTTGGTGCAGAGCAGGCGGCAGGAGCACTTTTACTCTGTGCCATTTTGAAAAAAAGCTGTCAATATACACACAGCCGCGAGCGTTAATGAAGCAATATGTCACTGACAGGGGATGGGTGAGGACGCTTTGTTAAAGAACAAGAAGCAGGCCTCTGGTGTCGGGAGAGTGCGCTTGTTTCGATGGAGTTTGCACATGCAGGATATACTCATGAGAGCGTGAAAGCAGAAGCAGAAAGGAAACTGATTTACCTTCTGCTGCAGCTTTGAGTTCTGCGCCCGGACAGTTTTATAGGCTGCTTTTACCTCTCTGTGCTCAGCGGAGAGCATCTCTCAGAGGGGATCCTTTAGAGAACTTCACGTAGTTGGTTTTACAGCTCTTTCTGCTCCACATATTAAGGAGCCCACCTCTAATTTAGGACGCATTGCACGGCACAAGGTTTGCGTTTTAAATCTCTGGACGTGTTCCGTGGGCCCAGAAATCGGACTGTGTCCCGCTCTCCATCGTCAACACGAGTGATGGTGGCCGACAGGTGCACACGTGCTGCGAAACGCTTTTTTTGTAGAAAACTTGGCAACACGTTTTCCAAAAGAGCTGCGAAATACAAAACGCTGCAAGAAGCTCAAAACACAGCGGAAACCAGGGGACACTAAACAGTGGGACCGAAGCTTGATGACATTTACGATTGTGAAACTGTCCAATTGAGTTACATTAGAAAAGAGGTCTGTAAATTACTTTTACTTTTTTTGGAGGGAAATCTACCCAAACACTTTAAACGCACCTTTTCAAATGATTAGGGTCTACAAGTTGTGAAATACCCCAAAAGCCAAATTCAGTTATTTCAAACTCTATATTCATTTGCCTGAGCTGAGACCAGACGAGACAGGGCGACCTGGAGATTTAAGAAAAACGTGCACGATCAGGCTATTTTTGTTGGGAGTGGCTATAGGCTATACAGGACGGTCCTGTATATAAGGTCTCTGAAATGGCTATATACAGGACGGTCTTTATCGGCAGAAAAATCGAAACAGAAATATGGATATAATTGGTGTACAATTAACGTTTACAGCAGGATAAATTACAAAAATGTACAGCATACTACATACAATTCAAAAGACGGTTTCTCCGATTTCTAAAATAAAAATGCCGGCGTAGCCGATAAATGATTTGTGTTGCTTTCAATGCAAAATCACTACACGTCAACGAAATGTCGGCGTATTCTTTAAAAAAAAAAACTTCAGTTTTAATAAAACCGAGTAGTCTTTAAAGTATGCAGTGATATCCTTTACAAGTAAAACATTGTGCATTGGAAAATATAAAGTAGAAAATGATTGAAACAACATAAAAAGATAAGCCAAAAAAAGACTGAAATCAGCATAAAAAGCAAGCAATTGGCATGGAAAGAGATTTAATTGCCACAATTTTATATTGAGGGGAAACTCATTGAAAATAATGTTGTCGTGAGAATATTTATCTGTGAATCCTATCCCTACATTACCACCCGCGAAACTTGCTTAAGCATGCTATAATAGCCTGGTCTGTATATAGTCATTTGACGTTAGCTGCAGGACGGTCCTGTATATAGCCATTTCAGATATCTTATCCACAGGACCGTCCTGTATATAGCCATTTCAGATATCTTATCCACAGGACCGTCCTGTATATAGCCATTTCAGGGCTTCTGTGCAGGACCGCCATATAGCCATTTCAGAGAGCTGTGTACAGGACCGTCCTGTATATAGCCTCGGCCATTTTTGTTGGTGAGATTCAGGCTATTTTGGCTTCATGCGCCATCGAGCAACTCATGGAAATAAACGGACCGTGCCTCCAACGCTTTATCCAGTTCTCTTTATACATCCACGGAGAAGACCCACAACCTTGATCAACTATATCATTCTGAGGGCTTGAATGCGTGACCTGCTTTTGATCTCTAGATCTAGGCCTAACGCTTCCAGACACCATCACGCTGAGTGTTAACGGGATCGTTGTACATCGCCTTGTACAGAAGTAGCGGGATTCTGCAAATCCGTTTTCTCCCCCTTGCTGAACCATTATTTATTAATCCATTTCACACCGCCAGGAGTCATTATGCACGGTCCTGTCAATGGGTATCTCTCTGTGCCGCGCATTTATTTGATAATAAGCAGGAGTGGGGGAGAAGATAAAAGCGCTGACTGCGTTCATTGTGAAGCGTTTTCTGCAGGCGGGGAGACTTAAATGAGAGCAGCCGGCTCTGTGTGGGAATGGGTCTCGTCTGCTAAGCCTGTCTGGAGGCAATCGATGGAAATTAGTCAACGCTAAAGATTCACTTCCTGCGACTGATGTCACGGGCAGCGCTTGTCTCTTTGAAGGGAAATAAAGAAGTGGGAGGCAGAGGGATTAATGGGGTTGGCGAAGGTGTGAGCATGCAGGGTTTGGGGGGGGGTTAAGCTGGGAAGAGAGATGTTTTTCTTTTGGTGGATTGCAGGGAAAGAATAGGTCAGAGGATCCGGATGAATGCAGCGCGGCTGGGACTGTGCAAGCTGCACAATAAGTGAGTTGTGTTCAAGGCTAGCAGCAGCAGCACAAAGCGATCTGTTACTATAAAGATGTGCAGACACACTTTACAGGGATGCTGCTAATGTTAAAACGTCCTGAGCAACACAGAGATTTAAAGGCTTTATTTGTTAAATGCACCATTACTACACTTTGTAGTGCACAGTGTTGGCAATCAACATCTTGAGTCTCAAGCTATTCCAACAAGGCAACATACAATCAGAGATGGGGTCGTTACTAAAAAAAAGTAATATATTACACTACTTCGTTACTCTCTACATAAAGTAATTAGTTACTTTACTCGTTACTTTACTCGTTACTTTACTCGCAGGGCCGGCCCGCCCCTCCCTGCAGGCAGATCACGCAGACTGCTAAAGTATCAAATGTTCTCTTTAGTTCAGTTTCCATTGTCGCATAAGACTGATCCAGATCCTGAATGTTTTCCTATCTGACCGTGGCTGTCCTCTGTCTCCTGCTATCTGACCGTGGCTGTCCTCTGTCTCCTGCTATCTGTATATTTTGCGCAGTCTATCTCTGCTCACGCTGTTGCGTCAGCGTGTTCTCCTGCGTGTTGGCCATGTGTTGCACTGGAGCCAGACTGGAGCACACCGCTAAGACTTCAGCCGAGCACGTACGAACTGCGCATGCGTGAGTGGCAATAACTCTCCTTACCAGCAGGCGTCGGTAGTGTGTATTCGTCATTCAAAACAGGCAACAACCGGAAAACAGAGAAGAAGAACAGACTACGTGTGTGCTATAAATAAACAACAGCTATGTGCGTTAGCTTCACCTTAGCATGTGTTCTTTACAGGTGTTTGTTGAGGTTTGATTATGACTGATTTTAGAAAGTAACGAAGTAACATATAGTAGTTATAAAAGTAACGCGTTACACTACTCCGTTACCGACAAAGTAATATTATTACAGTAACGTTACTTTGTAACGCGTTACACCCAACTCTGCATACAATATACTTAACATTAAAGTAAGACATAAAATAGTCAAGTAAGTTGCCTAAATAATATAAATATGTAGAAAGTAAATAGAACAATACTGAATTGCAAATACTAAGGTATTAACAGTCTTAACCAAAATACATAGAACAATGCGTTTACTTATTCCCGATTTCACTTGCACTTGTTTTTTTCTTTTATTTCTATATGTTAATATTGTATGTTCAAATTATTGAGTGTGAGGAAAACCCACCACATTTGCCTTCAAAACGTAGAGGAATAAAGTATAAAGTAGCACAAACTTATGTAAAGTACCTCAAAAAGTACAGTACTTGAGTAAATGTGCAATACTATCAGAGTCAGTGTCTCCTCCCAGTTAACTTCTCCTCAAAGTAGAGCCGAGGGATCCGGCCTGGAGGCGACAGAAGGCCTTTCACTCCTCCTGACTCCCTGTGGAGCTCCATAAGCTCTGGGGGGGGGGGGTAAAGACGGGTGTAGAGAGGCAGGCAGCGAGACGTCGTCTGGGGCTAAAACCTGAGAAAGGTAGACGTGAGGAGAGCCTGAGGGCGGAGGGAGGCTCTAATTGGCTGTCGGCCGGATCGCTCCTCCATGGACGGTAGTGATGTTACGTTCGAGAACGATCCAATTATTTTGAACGGCTCTTTGGTGCGAACGAAGGGAACCGAGTCGTACTTGGTGAGAGCCGTTCTTTTTATCGTGGGTTCACTAAAACCACCAGACTAAGGGACAGTTTCATCCCACAGGCCATACGATTGTTACACATCTGCACTTTTGAAAGAACATAACATTCATCTGTTTGCAACTCACATATATCAATATTCCAATTACTGTATAGACTATTCTGCACAGCTTCTATCATAATCTATTATATTCTATTGTATTTACTTGTAGGCCTACTATTGTATCTGTGTTATTGTGTTGCACTGTTGGAGGAGCCTGTGACCTAAGCTTTTCATTGTCATATCTACACTAGCTATGTACACATGACAATAAAAGCCTTGAAACCTTGAAACTGCCTGCCATAAATCCACTCGCCTTTACGGGAACTTGCTTTCCTGAATGCAAAGTTGCCCTCGATAGATGATGGCATAACGCATGCTGCTTGAGTAGTTTGGCTGGCTGAGAGATGTGGCAAGTTATACATTGTTCTGTGAGTAAAAGTAGATTTCTGGCAAAACAGTCAATCATTATCCGGGTGATTCTTTCGCAGATAAACCTAGTAACCCCGCCCCCTTAAAAAAGACATCTCTTTTGAACGGCTCTCGGAAAGGAACGGACGAATCAGAAATGTACGTTGTTACAGCAGAAAAAAAGCCAAAGACAGCTTAGTGTTACGTAGAAGCATGCATAAGAAAGTATCAAAGTAAAAACAAAGTTATTATATAATAAAAAATTGAATAAAATAAAAAGTTACGTAATTTACAAAACACACATCCTGTAACAGTTCTTAGGATTTAGCAGCCAGTTATATATTAACGGAGCCATGAGATCTGGCTGCCTTCAAAGAGCCGTAATTCCCATCACTAGCGGACGGACATACTGAGAGAGGAGCTGAGAGAAGGCGGAGAGCCCCTGAGGGCGGTGAGGAGAGGCCGGATAAAAATAGAGCCGGCAGATTAACGAGCATCTGAGAGCGGGGCAGGGGATCGGAAAATCCTCCCTGCGTGCCAGAGATGCCCGGTCCTCAGGCCAGCTCTGGAGAGAGAGATGACCCCGAGTCGTGGAGCTTCCTTCCTTCCTTCCTGTTGGCTTTCCTTACATCATGAACACCATTACGTCCTGTTTGTAATGCTAATGTGGGGCAGGAGGCAACAACATGCTGGAGTAGAAATACAGTAAACACAGCTCTTTACTATAAATAATCTATGTACGGTAGCTCGTAATTTTGTTTAAAAAAGCGGAAAACTTGAGATCAGATTTTGGACTTTTTTCTGTAAATTCAAGTTTTCAAACAGATGGCATTCTGGAAAAACACCTGATTTCATTTACTACAAAAAGAACATCCCATCCTATTTCCAAAAGCTAAATAATAAGATAGACATTTAGTGTTTGATCCAAAATACAGACTGCAAAAAACACTTTAAAAGAAGTAGTACCAAAAAGCAACTTAAAATGGAACACTGCACATAGCAGTAGGTTCTCGTTGAATTGATTGTAAACACTTGAAAATAATACAGACAGCCAAACCCGATAACAATGTTCCCATTGAATCCCATTAAAACCAACATTTCCCACTATTTCCTGAAAGTGCTAGAAAATCAATGTTGTTCCTATTCATAGACATACTTCACTGTCCCCCCCCCCCCCCCCCCCTTGCATGAGGTAATATTATAGTGATATTACAGATTTGTTGCAGCCATGCAGTTTTTGCTGCGACACATCGTTATGACATCATCAAGTGGCCAAAATCTGATCAGCTCATTTTCAGACAGGTTTTTATAGAAATGGATCAGGACAAAAAGAGAGAGAATGTTTGTTCCTGAAACTTTCAGAGTCTCTTTCCACAGAGGGGACACATGTTGATGTAGAAGAGACATGAAGAAGAGGGGACACATGTTGATGTAGAAGAGACATGAAGAAGAGGGGACACATGTTGATGTAGAAGAGAC
>RQJG01052909.1:0-23504 GCA_009756435.1 Chionodraco myersi
TATTAAGGAACTACAGCACAGTCACATGACTTCACGTCACCACCGCTAAGCTAAAGGTGGCTAATGTTGGGCTATAAAGGAACTACAGCACGGTCACATGACTTCACGTCACCACCGCTAAGCTAAAGGAGGCTAATGTGGGGCTATAATGAACTCAGCACGGTCACATGACTTCACTCACCACCGCTAAGCCTAAAGGAGGTAATGCTGGGCGTGATGACGTTTAGTCGTCTCATTTAGACACTTGTTAGCCAATTTCGCAATCAAGCTATTTTAACACCAAAAATAGTGGAATATTGGATAAATAGCACAACAGGGAAGAGGACAAATATGTGCTTGTGATTTTAGGGTGAACTGTCCCTTGAATACACAGAAGTTGTGATCTCTGGGTTTATCTTTTATTTATGATATATTAGTATGTATTGTTAGTGAAAAACATCTTTGTTGCATGGCTGTGAATCCTCAAAAGTCCATTTGATTCAAAGGAAAGTTTCTGAATCTGTTTCGACTGATTTTAAATTCTTCTAGGTTCCTTTTTCATTTGATAAAATACAATGAAATATACACATTAAAACCAAAGAAAACAATATCACAGTATGTGTGCGAACAATGCTTTTGTCTGATGCTCAACTTTAGGAGCTGTTTTAAATCAACAATAACAAATCACTGGATCGATGGAGATGCAAAGTGATAAATTAAGCAAGCCAGGAGTTGTTGTGAGACTGTGATAACAAAAGGAGTAAGATGCAGAGCGAAACCAGTGGGAGAGATATAAAGAAAAGTGGAATAAAATGAGGTTTGGACTGGAGGTACGGGACAGAATATGAATCAGGCTGAGCGACAGAGATACTTACTGGAGCGAGGACTCTTGTGTGGTCCGTGTTATCAATGAGCGATTGGTTGAAAACAAGACATTAGTGCTTTTGTGAGCAGAGACAAAACAGAACAGGAGACACACAGCAAAAGATCAGCGAAGATAAACACAAACAACACAACTCATGCCAGGCTGATAATGCCATGTTGTTGAAAGGTAAAGGTGCTTGACTACAACATGCAGCATTTGTATTGTATTCTGCGGTGGCCGACGGGTGCAAACCCATTACAACGCTCCGAAACTCTTCCATTAGGGGAATCACAATTATAACTGAATTCTACGGTGGCTGACGGGTTCAAACCGTGCTTCAACGGCCACAACTCTTCCATACAATAGCAAACAGACTCAAAGACAGTTTCTTCCCCAGAGCATCATGAATTATTTCCTGCACTTTATTTTGTTATTATTTTATGAATGTATGAATGCTGCGTGTCTTTGTTGTTGTTGTCTTTCGTGTACTCTTCTTGTTGTACTTGTATAATGACAATAAATGCTTCTAATCTAATCATTAGGAGAAACACATAGATATGAAATCACAAAACACACTCAAATGTAGACTTTAAAAACACAACGGAAACCAGGGGACACTAAAAGGTGACGCACACAGCTCGGAGATTCTAAAGTTAACCAAGGGTGTTTCTCAATGTCGAGTACGCTTGCTTGGCAGCACATGTCTTCCGAGTCACTTCCTTCAGAAGCGAGGCAAGAATACTTCCTACAGGCTAGCAAGTGTGTGGGTGTGCGTCACATGAGAGGCCCCACCTTACATTTTCCGCCATAGATTTGGGGAAATTGGTCCGTGCGCAAAGCATTGTGGGGATTTTAAGACTGCGGAGTCTACACATGTGCAGCCTCGAAATTTCTCGCTACGAAGGACGCCGGGCTCGGTAGAATTCCAAGTATGCTGGACATTGAAACAGTCCTTCGGCGGCACTCGATGACGTAGTATGCTTGAAATAGTGGCTCTGGAGCAGCCTTCCTCGACATTGAGAAACACCCAACTGTATTTTTTTATTTACAGCGTTTCATCTATGCAGCGCTTTTTAGAAAACTCTGCGTATGTGTTAATAATAATAATGCATTTTATTTATAGAGTGCTTTTCTTGAAACTCAAAGCTGGTGCGGATGTTTCTTCGTTTGCATTAGTTTCGGCACATTTGTGATTTTATATTTGCATTGTTTTCGAAAGCGCAGCATGTTTCTCCTCATGATAATATTAGAATTACAGTAGAAGCATTTATTGTCAATATACAACAAGAAGAGTAAAGTTACTCCTTTTGAGACAGACAACAACAACCAAGACACGCAGCATTCATACATACATGAGTCTGTTTGTCTTTGCTTTTGTATGGAAGAGTTTTGGCCGTTGAAGCACGTCTTGCACCCGTCACTCAGCCACTGCAGAATTCAGTTATAAGATCATGTTTTATGTTGCGAGCTTATATTTCCACCTTGTTGAGACATTTGTAGTGAATAAAGTATGAATTTGAGGGTCTCTCGATGCTTTGCTGTGTGTCTCCACTGGAGCCAGGAGGCACATTGACAAACAAGATGGTAGCAATATTAGAAACAACATTAATAAACATCAACAGTTGGAACAACATTGATAGGAAGACAGTGTTACTACAGTATGGGCACAGGTGGAAAAACACAGAGATGGGCTCCGCCAGCAAACACGGGGAAAAAGTAGATAAATATATTTTAGAAAAACCCTTTGAAACAGAACCAGCACAGTGGGATGCAGCTCTGCACACCGCCCTCTCCTCAGAGCAAACACAGCATTCAAAAGACATGCTAACAGAGCTAAAGGAATGCATGTGCAGAGAATCAAGATATTACAGGGTTCAACATGAATGTGTTTTTTTACTCGCCTGGTTGGTCGAATGCGTCAAAAAGTCGTTTTTTTATTAGCAGTTATCAAACACTTATATTTTTTCTTCAAAAATACATTTTAAAAGTCTGACATTTTTTCATAATTCTCACTTTTTTTAAAAGGATGAAGTTTGTACTTTTTTAAATTCTGACTTTTTTTTCAAAATGCTTACTTTTTTCAAAATTCTCACTTTTTTCAAAATGCTCACTTTTTTCAATATTCTCGATTTCTTCAAAATTCTCACTTTTTGTTCAAAATGCTCACTTTTTTCAATATTCTCACTTTTTTTAATATTCTCGTTTCCTTCAAAATTCTCACTTTTTGTTCAAAAAATGCTCACTTTTTTCCAATATCTCACTTTTTTCAAAATGCACTCACTTTTTTCAATATTCTCGATTTCTTCAAAATCTCAACTTTTTTTCAAAATTCTCGACTTTTTGCAAAATGCTCACTTTTTTCAATATTCTCGATTTCTCAAAATTCTCACTTTTTGTTCAAAATGCCTCACTTTTGCAATATTCTCACGTTTTCAATATTCTCGTTGCCTTCAAAATTCTCACCTTTTTTCAAAATGCTCACTTTTTCAATATTTCTCAGTTCTTCAAAATTCTCACTTTTTGTTCAAAATTCTCACTTTTTTTCAAAATGCTCACTTTTTTTTCAAAATTCTCACTTTTCCCCCAAAACTCTCACGTATTCTAAATTATCACTTTTTTCAAAATTCTCGATTTCTTCAAAGTTCTCCCTTTTTCACATTTCTGACTTCTTTCCTTAAAAATTCTGACTTTTTTCTCAAATTCGCTTTTTAATAATCCTCGCTTTTTCCAGAATTCACATTTATTCGGTGTGTCCCGCACTGTCTGCACTCAAGAGACATTGGGGGGAATATTACTACATTTATTTTTTTATTTTTTGTTACTTTACAAATTAAGATTGCATAAAATACAATAAAAAGTATCCCCTCAAGTCAGTCATCTCTGATCCTTCAAACACGCAGATATTTCTCGCCCGTCTGGAATATAATAAACAATTTCAGGCTTCCTTGCAATCCTTATTGTTGAGCCCTGTATTACTTCTACGATATTCCAGCAGCATTTGGGAGAGGGTTGGAAGAAAAACTGTACACGTCTTGTACTGAAAAGCAGGCATGTGTGTAAGGTGTGTTTTTCTTCCCTTGGTCATGCTGATCGTATGCATGCGTCCTCAAAGTGAAACCAGTCTCCCGCATGCTGCATCTCTTTAATGCTGTCATGCAAGTTTCTCAGAGGTCAACAGAGGTCAGGTCAGTCGGGGTTTCACAGCTGACCCTAAAGTTCAGAGTCTGATTCAGAGTCTGGTGCTTTCTGACAGGAGACTGCAGAGTTTCCCTTCTGCTCTGAACAGTAATATTGGGGATATTTGCACACAGGACTTTCACCACTGTGGTTCCTGCATGTTTAAAAGTATATCTGTTCAACCCTTAAACATATCTGTACATATGTAACGAGAACTCTGAGAAGAAAGTCAGGATGAGGAAAAAAAGACTGAAATTTGAAAATTCCGAATTTGAGAAAAATCGTCATAATTTAGTAAAAATTGCAAAAATTTAGTAAAAATCGCAAAAATAATTGAAAAATCTGAAATGTGAAAATAGTGAGAATTTTGAGAAACATTTGAGAATTGTTAAAAGAAGTCAGAATTTTGAAAAAAGTAGGAATTTTGTTAAAAAGTGAGAATTTGGAAAGAAGTCAAAAAATCTGAATTTTGAGAAAATGTCAAAACTTTGAAAAAGAGTCTTTTTTTCTAAAATTATTATTTTTGATTTTTTTTTCCAGGATTTTCAGAATAATTCAGAATAAAAGTCAGAATAAAAACAAAGTTTGTCTTTAAAGAAGAGGATTATGTCCACATAAAGCAGATTCAGGCAGTAGGCGTCATCGGTTCAGAGTTGAATGTGTTTCTGTCTTATTCTGTTGCTGCTACAACACCTGACTAATCGATACAGGTCATCTTATCATATGTGATGTCTACATGATAAGGTAAAGAAAGAAAGACACAGAGCAAGAAGGTACGCCACGGTGATAAAAATGTGAATTCTTCCACATGCCCATGCAACAAAATGCTTGTTTCTTCACACACACAGCGAGCACACAGAGTCCCACTCTGCTGCATGCACATGCACTTCAAACACCTTCAGCACGATCAGGCACTTTGCAATCAATCCCCGAGTAAGAAAACACAATCTACTCTGCAAACCTGAGGACCTGAGTGTTGAAAAGACAAGGTCACGTTATGAACATATTCCACCAGTGAGAACAGAACAGATCACACACTCTGCTGAATCCAGAATAACATGAATGTCATGAAGGTAGCTGTTGTTTGTACGGGCGCAAAAGCAACGTTTTCATCGCAGTAAACGAAGCAGCCTGTGGACAAAGTGAGCTCCAATTCCCCGCAGATCCATTCAACAAGAACTAATCAAAACTAAAGTGATCGAGACACTCAGGACAAAAACCACCAGATTCAGAGACTATAGGCGCGTTCACACCGCAGTACCTTTCCCACAAAGGTTCATCAGAACTTAGTTCATCAGAACTCTTTAGTTCTCATGAACTAAGTACAGATCGCGTTCACACCGGAATAAGTCCCTGGGGGAGGATTAGGCAAATGAAGCCGCTGACGTCACTTCTTCTTCTTCTTCTGCTTTTGGTTTACTGGCAGGCCGCAAACCACTTCACGGCGTATACTGCCGCCCAAAGTCCCCGGCCGGAAGTCCCCGGAGTTGGGGAAGGCTTCAGGAGAAGCTGCTGGGACTCCCAGCAGCTTCTACTGAAGCCTTCCGAGTAAATCGCCAGAACGCCGACACCTCCTCATCTCCACTGCTCCATGTTTTATTTTGTGTTGCCATAAGTTAGTCTCTCTGCGTTTCTGCGCTGGGCTAATGCTAATGCTAATAATGCTAATGCAAGGATAATAAAATGGCGGCTTCACAAAACTTTTTGGGAGTTTTACGGGGCGTGGTTTACAATCCGCCCAGCCAATCAGAAATATAGCTATTTTCTCACAAAAGAGCCGCTCGAAAGTCCCTGCTTTCTAGCAGGGACTTTCGAGCGGGTAAAAAGGTTCGCATGAACTACTTTTAGTGCCGGCTCTTTTTGGTGTGAACGCGATCATGAACTAAGTTCGCATGAACCTTTGTGGGAAAAGTACCGCAGTGTGAACGCGGCTAGTTTGATCCCCATACGACTGTTAAACACCTGGACCTGAAACAACATCCATAACATTCATCTGCTACTTACTCATTATTTACCTATTATATCATTCCAATAACTTGCATATAGACTTTCACTTTTTTAAACTATTTTTCTTTTTGTATTTACTTTTTAATATTTCCTTGCACTATATTTTTCTGCTTATCTGTATTATTGTGTTGCACTGTTGGAGAAGCCTGTGACCTAAGATTTTCATCGACATCACTACTCTGTAGCTCTGTATGACGTATATAAAGAACCTTGAACCTTGAACCTTGAACCCAGGGAAGATTTCAGTGTCTGGGTTTACAGACGATCTCTTTGGAAATCAAGTGTTCTGGCAACGACAGAAAGCTGAACACGTCTGTAACAACTTGACACGACAACGATGAGTTTTCCTGACACTGTGCACCAGCAAGGCCAACAAGACGCCCCAGGACCACATGTCTCACTTCATGTTCATTCATTTCCATTTTGCAGCTGGAGAAAAGTGTCTATGTTTGGTTCAGAAGTCAGTAACACCCAACCAGTCTGGGGTGAGAGCAGCAGAACAGTGGGGGGTCTGTAACGGCTCAAGTCAGTTTAACAGAACGAGTGAAGTCCTTCAGGTTATAATCCACCGACGTCAGCCACACTCTCACCGTCTAATCACAACTCCATGTATGTTATTATTATAAACAGCCTTGTTGGCGCACATCACGCTATAACGGGGATTACATGAGGAAATATGTGTAACGACAGCCTGCTACTCGTCTACCATCTGTTTGTAGACGATAATACCTCACCAGATTACACCACGGTCAGGATGCTAATCTCTTATCGGTTTGTGTAGCGACCATTGTTACATAGTATTGTCTTCATTTCGCCCTCGTTTATTAGGACACTAACCTTGTGTAACATCCCGTCATGTCTGCTAAATTGTTCATGTCATGTTAATCAGGTTCATGTCATTGTTTCACGTTTAGTTCATCGCCCAGGTTAGATTTATGTTTAGTGAAGTCTTTTTGTTCACCTGTCTAGTCCTCTCATTGCACTTCCTGTTTTATTTTGTACTTACCTCTGGTCTCATTTCAGGTCCTTTACTTCCTCCCTTTGTGTGTTTTCCCGCCATCGTCAGCGTCTGCCCCGCCCCTGATTGGTTCCACCTGTTCCCCCTTACCTCATGTATAAATAGTCCTGTCTCCCTTTGTCCCGTGCCAGTTCGTCTTGTGCCTTGTGCCATTTAGAGAGCCAGCTTGTCTCACCCAGAGATTATTGTATTTTGCGACCATAGTCAAGTTTATTTAGTTTGTCATTTGCTTTGCTACGTTTTGCCTCTTAGGATGTTTTGTTTGAACTTTATACTTTTCCAAAGAAAAGACTATTTTTGAACAAACTTTCTTTTGAGTCCAAGTGTCTGTAAGGTTCCTAACACCTTGCCTCTATCGATGAGAGTAACACATGCGTCACTTCCGGGCGAAGTTACGGCCACACACACTTTGGAAGGGAAAACATTCGCTGTTTTTGGATTGGCGGTAAATACAGATTCTGAAGTTTTCAACAATCACATCAAAAAAATTAAAAGACTTTTTTTATCTCCAAGAAGCCCCATGACGATGGTCAGAGAGGCGCACTGTGGAGACATGTCACTGGACATCGATGCTCTGCGTAGATTCACAGTTTAGTTGAAATAATGGACGTCTGTAGAGGAAGTAAAGAAACCGTAGTATGTGTTACTCTCATCTATGACAACATCCCCAACTCCTCCCGCTCCAAAGTGGAAACAGTAACCATGGAGACCTCAATTTGGAGCAGAGGCCGCAGAGAAAACCTCTCACTTAACATCAATCACTCGCACACACTGATCATCAGCGGGATGACCTTCAGCATCCTCTCCAAGCTGCTCTGCATCACGGGGAGATCTAAATCTGTGCAGGTCAGTCCTAAATAGACGAGGACGGGGGCATCGTGGAAACGTATCACAAGTGTGATTTAATTAAATATATGACACTGAACTTCTGGTTGACTTTCTGACAGTTTCACTTCTGTGTAAAGCTGTCTCTCCCGGGCTTTCACCACGCCGTAAAGACAAAGACTGTTCCGACCATCGCTGTTAGTCATCATACGGTCTGTAACCAACGTGTCAGAGGTTAACCCGATGTCCAGCCACGATGTCGCTGAGACTTTCTGTGTCTCTTCCCGAAAGGAAGTCATTGTTTTCTGTGTAACTGGGTCAGAGTTCTTTAGCACACATCGGTGCAGGTTATCTGTCCTTCCAGCTGGGAACATATCATATATAACTATTTATTAAAGGTCCCCTATTATACTGTTCTTCATCAATATACGACAGCTCTCAGATATATCCAGAGCCTGTCTCTGATTGGCTGAAACACCAAACAGATCATTGCAGCATTACCCATAATCCCCTCTGTTTCAGCCCTGTTTCAAAGTGCTGATTCTCTGTCTGTTACTTTAGATCAGGGGTGTCAAACTCAATTTCATCCCGGGCCACATCAGCATTATAGTGGCACTCAAAGGGCCGGTTTTACATTTTAATATAATATATATTAAATAATGTATTATATTACATTGTTGGCCCTGCATTGGATTATTATCAGTTCTGGTAATATCTTCCTGAATAACTACGTCTGAAAGCAGAAGTCTGGGGCAAATAATTGAAAGCAAATATTCAACAATTACACCAATTGTATTGTATATTATATTTTTAGCAAGCTCTTGCGGGCCACATAAAATTAGGTCGCGGGGCGGAGGAGATTCAGGTGATAAGGGGGGGAGGGGGGGGGGGGGGTTACCTTGTTGCTGATTGGCTAATGGTTACACAAGACAACACATCGTCATGACATCATCAAGTGGCCAAAATCTGATCAGCTCATTTTCAGACAGGTTTTTATAGAAATGAGAAAAAGAGAGAGAATCTTTGTCTCTTCCCGCAGAGTTGATGTAGAAGAGACATGACGAAGTGGATTTTGCATAATAGGTGACCTTTAAATAACACAACTTTGGTTTAAGCTTGTCTGTTTGTTCTTTTCTTACTAGAAGGTGATTAAGTGTGGAATTTCCACCACAGAAGGAAGGAGGAGGTAAGGCAGGGAGAAAAGGAGATAAAAGAAGGACTTACTCTGAGGACATGAAGGAGGACAGCGGCCCGACTTCCTTCGCTTTCTGCAGAGCGTGTTTCTGATTAAACGCCGCCTCCGCCTCCTCTTCGTCCTGATCAGGAAGAGGACAAAAGCGTGTTATGGAAATTATCATGTTTATTAACAGGTAGGTCGACGCGCACGAGGAATTTCATTTGGTGTTGTGGTGCACATTTTAAATTATGGAGAGCAGTATCAAGAAAGAGTATCGATGAATACTGGTATTGATAAAACCCTAAGACTATTTGATTGTATTCATCCTAGATCCACACGGTGCCGTCGCGTTGAAGCTCGCCGGTGGGCGTGTCTGAAGCTCGACCAACAACCAATCGCATTAATCTCCCGCCCCGGACACACAAGCACGCGGTTTGATTGGCTAGCGCTTGTACTGGCATGTGATTTGATTGGCTGGCGCTTCCGTCGACGCTTGAAAAGTTGAAATGTACTCGAAGCGAGCAACGGAGGCAAAGCGACGGAACCACAATGCAGTTGGGCAAAGCGAGACGTTGGGCAGCGTCTGCGTTGAAGCACGCGACGGAACCGTGTGGACGTACCGTTATACTTCATTACTTCCCGTCCCGTCACTTTAGACTCAGAATCAGGGTTATCACCAGGTAGGTTGACACGTACGAGGGATTTGACTTGGTGTCGTGGTGCACACATACAAGTGGAATTTACATTGATATTGAATGGAATAAAATACGTGCAGTCATTTTATTCCATTCTATTTCAAAGTAAATGGTATTAAAGCTTAATACAGTGAAATTAAATGTTTAACTAAGTAGTAATCCTTTCAAGTGTTTTAAAAAAAGATCTTAAAAGACTTTATTTAGATATTGTGTTTCTTTGCTTAACTCGTCATTTTCTCGAGACAGCAGCTGATTTTAAGTTGCTAAACTTAAAACTTACTTAAAACTTACTTAAGTGACTGAACATCTGTGAGTTTAAATAATGAAACAGAATCACCATGGAGACGAGAGCCAGGGCTGGACACGCTGGAGTGGGTTTACCAACAGAATCAGAGCACTTGTGTTACCTTGGTGAGTTCTTGTGCGTTGGCGAGGTTATCCACAGCGATGGCCAAGAACACGTTCAGCAGAGTGTCTGTTCACACGTTCAGGACTCAGCAAAGTGCAACCAGAGAACCCTTGAAATAGAGACTGACTCAACACTGACACTCCTCTAGAGCAGTGTTTCTCAAACTTGTTCATACCAAGGACACTTAACCAATAAAAAAACACTCGCGGACCACCTAACTCCACAAATATCCAAAAACACATCGTTTTTCACAAATCGCCTGAAAATGGTACAAACAAGTGGCAACATGTGTGATGAAGGTGTTGATCTGGGCTATATCATGCAATCGAAAGTGAAACTTAAGCTCGTTCCATTGCGGAGATACTCCCGCGAGAGTGCGGAAAACTCAAATTAATGTATTTATTTCAAATGTGAAATGTTACCAATATACTCACGGACCACTAGGGGCGCTCACGGACCACTAGTGGTTCGCGGACCACACTTTGAGAAGCACTGCTCTAGAGAGGAACCATACGTTCAAATACTAACCCCTGTATGAAGAGAAATGTCTATCCCACTTTTACACACACTTCATTTTAAAGCTATATATCAGCATGGATTAAATGTGCAGACGCTACGGGTTAAGATCAGAACACACTTCTCTGTGGATCGTTAAAGTCTAAATGTGGCAACACACAAGTTAAACTGTTTTAGCCGTCTGCTGGAAAAGCCTTTACAACTCGTCGTATTAGTGAATGAAGGATACAGTTTCCAAACAGCGTGAGCACGATGAAGTAGATGGAGGACCACATGCCGGACTTCACTCCTCCCTGAGAGCGAATCCCGTTATACATCACCTCGTTCCAGTCCTCTCCCGTGAGGATCTGAACACACACACACACACACACACACACACACACACACAAAGCACACACACACACACACACACACACACACGCCGCACACGCACACACACACACACACACACACACACACACACACACACACACACACACACATTACAAGAGAGATATATCCACATAAAATAGCCTGTTTTGAATGTTATACTTGACATGCAAGTTGGTCACCAAGAAGGGACAAGAGAACTCGAGGGCTATTTTATATAATAAATATTGTTTTGAAACCAACTGTATTTACATTTTGTTTTTAAGACATGGATATTTAACAGAAAATGTCCTCCGGTCCTGGACATCATTAATCACCGTCATTAAAATGTGTTAATTACAGAGCAAAACATCTTCAGGTGTTTTTAACTTCCACACCTGAAAGACGGTCATGATGGCGGCAGGAAACGTGTCAAAGTTGGTCGGGGTGTAGTCCTCGAAGATGAACCTGCGAGGAAACACACACACACACACACACACACACACACACACCACACACACACACACAGCCAACACCACACACACACACACACACACTAAATATGCTACCGTACAGTACATTGAGAGGTAATATCATGGTAGTACAGTATGACTAACATCAGTTTTATTTATCAGATGTGTGTGTGTGTTTTTTAATATAAGATGTGTGTGTGTTATTAGAAGAAGTGTGTGTGTGTGTGTGTGCTTGTAGTATATGATGCTGCTGTATAAATGTGTGTGTGTGTGTGTGGTGGTGTGTGTGCTGTGTTGTGTGTGTGTGCGTGTGTGTGCTGTGTGTGTCGTGTGTGTGTGTGCGTGTGTGTGTGTGTCGTGGCATGTGTAGTGCGCGCTGTGGTTTTTAATATCAAGATGTATGTGTGTTACTTAGATGTGTGCGTGTGTGTTTCCTATATTCTGAGTGTGTGTGGTGTCGTGTGTGTGTGTGTGTGTGTGCTGTATATAATGGTGTGCATGTGGTGTGTGTGTGCGTGTCGTGGTATATATGTGTGTGTGTGGTGTGTGTGTGTGTTGTGTGTGTGTGTGTGTGTGTGTGTGTGTGGTGTCGTGTGTGTGTGCGTGCATGTGTGTGTGTGTGTGCTGTGTGGCGTGTGTTTTATATAAGATGTATGGTGTGTTATTAGATGTGTGCGTGTGTTGTCTATATCTGAAGTTGTGTGTTAGCGTGTCGTGCCGTCCGTCGTACGCTGCTGCCTATGTCGTGATCACCAGCATGTGTAGTGTTTTCTCGAACCTCATAAGACGTGCGCGTCCGCGGCTTTCTTATTTACAACTGTCGTGTGCGTGTGTGTTTCTATATCTGAAGTGTGTGTGTGTGTCAGTGCCGACGGTCTGTGTGAACGCCGCTCTGCAGTTTAATGCAGGGCCGTAGCTACATTTTTAACGGGCCTAAGAAGATATTTAAAATGATTAACTTTTAATTAATTAACTGCTTGTTTCGTTGCTGGAGAAGCTTTTGGACATAGTGTCCTACAGTTCTTGTCTCCATACAAGAGCCTGCAGTCTTCTAGGGACAAAAAATTCTAGGGGGGCAGCCTCCGCACGGGGAGGCACACGACCTCGGGACGGGCCTACACTCACCGCCCTCTACACCGCCTCCGCCCGGGGCCACAAGCCCCCTGCTCCTATGAAGCTGTCGGTCGCTGTGTTTTTAATATAACACTGTGTGTGTGTGTGGTGTGCGTTGCGTTATTGGTGTGTGTGTGTGTTGTGGTGTGTGTGTGTGTGTGTGGTGTTGTGTGTGTGCCTGACTGGTGTGCTGTGTGTTTGTGTGTGTGTGTGTGTGTGTGTGTGTCTGATTGATTAGATTTGTCTCCCTGCCTCTCGGTGGTTCCTCTCGTTGCTTAGTGGGCTCATGCGGAGCGATGTGCAGACATATGAGCGTTGGTTATTCAGATGGACTTGTTAGACTCCGTGTTACAGTACCTGCCGCCGAAGAGCTGCATGCCGAGCAGGGCGAAGACGAGGATGAAGAGGAAGAGGAGGAAGATGAGGGAGATGATGGACTTCATGGAGGCCATCAGAGAGACCACCAGGTTTCTCAGAGACGCCCAGTACCTTCACGGCACAGAATAACGAGATGTGAACATGTGGTATATGTGGATTCTGCTCGAACATTTTTTTGGAGACATTTTTCAAATTAGGAAACTGAGCTGTTGAACTTGATTGGAGGATGAAACCCTCTTTAATGGTCACACATGCAGAGCACACAGTGACATTTGGCCTCTGCATTTAGCCCACCCTAGAAGCAGGAGTCTAGTACTAGGAGCAGTGGGCAGCTATTGTACAGCGCCCGGGGAGCAACGGGAGTGAGGGGGTGGGGGTGTCAACTACCGTCACAAACTGGATGAATGTGAAGTGTGTTGTTAAAGGAGGATGACAGCGTAATCAAGGAGCTGTTGGAGCGACTTTGATGGTTATTGGACTCAGGATTAATTCCTCTGGATTCCCGCTGAATGAAGAAATGAAAGGACGGCGCAAGTGGAAACAATTCACAAAGGGATTAAACTGTTTGAAACACACGCTCAAAGTAAGCCGGATTTTGCCGATGTGTTTATGTGGATTCAAAAGTCCTAAATAATCTACAAAATGGAGGAGACCGATCTGATCGGGGCAACTGACAAATAATCCAACTGAAGCCGGCGTGGACAATGACTATGTTTTAAAAATGCGCTTATCCATACAAGCCCGGTTTGGACACTTTACGGGCAGAAGAAACATTTCTATAGAAAGAATTATACATTTCTGTCTTTTTATGCCTTTAATACTAACTTGAATTTGTATTCAAATTAATTAATCAATTATTTTTTATATTTTATTGTAATGTAGAGACAAGGCTTTTAATGACAATCATGTATTGCGTTACAATTACATGTAAAAATAAAAAAAATAAAAATCTAAATATGATATCATCTGACGCCTGGCGCCCCCCCTGGAATCTTTGGGCCCTCCCCCCCCCAAGAGGGGCGCGCCCCCCAGGTTGGGAACCACTGGATTAGAGGATTGTTTAATTACAAATGATTGGCTGCTAGTTTATTTACTTTTATGTGTTTTCCTCCTTTTAGAATGCTGCTACTTATTTCTCAATTCTATATGATTGTATTAATGTGTACTCTTCCATTTAACAAGTTATACATATTTCACTTTTATCTGAACTGTCCCTTTGCTGTATTAACACACTTATTTTTAAGCGGATTAAATATACAACTTTGCTGCATGTAATTTAAATATATACAGGGCATGTATTTCGATTTTAAGCCTACAGTCTTTTTTTTGGATTTCATTATGACTTTTTCTTGTTTTAGGGTGCACGTGTCTATACTTAAGAAATACACATTTTAAAATTATTTTAATGGAAAAATAATCCCCGAAAAAAAGACTGAAATACTCCACACTGAGATGCTCCCTGTAGATACTATAAAGAGGTCTCTTCAAATGGAAACTGTTGGGGAAACACTGAATGTCCTCTTCCAGCATGAGAGTAGCATGCTAACAAGGGTACCAACTGTAGCTGTGAACATGACAGGATGTGTGATGACCCAGAAGAGCATCAGGACTGCTTGAGGCAGATGATAGCTCTGTGATGAACATGATGACTCAGCCTCCTATGGAGAGAGACATCAAGCATGCTCATTTCTGACGTGGAGCTAATCTGAAGTAAACATTGAATACTGCTTTCTGTTCCTCCATGTTGTGACTGAGTGACTTCCTCTCTTGATATCAGCATGTGAAGGACACTGCTCAGGGACTAGTCTCTGTATGTGATGACTCCTTCCCTCTGGAGAGGATCACAGATACATGGATCCTGAGATTCAAGCTCAAGCCGGGGACCAGGGATTATTAACATTTTGAAGTATTCAGGAAAAGTCAGAATTTTGAGAAAAATTCAGACTTTTGAAATCTTGAGAAAAAAGTCAGAATTTTGAAATCTTGAGAAAAAAGTCAGAATTTTGAAATCTTGAGAAAAAAGTCAGAATTGTTTTGATTTTTAGGAAAAAGTCAGGATTTTGAGTTTCTGAGAAAAAAGCCAACATTTTGAGAAAGTCCAGAGTCCTCATGATAACAAAGGTCTATTTTTGAGAATTTTGAGAAAAAGTTAGAATTTTGAGAAAAAGTCAGAATTTTGAGGAAAAAGTCAGAATTTTGAGAAAAATTTAGAATTTTGAGATTTTTGAGAAAAAGTCAACATTTTTAGAATTTTGTGAAAAAGTCATTTTTTTTAGAAAAAGTCAGAATTTTGAAGAAAAAGTCAGAATTTTGAGAAAAATTTGGAATTTTGAGGAAGAAGTCAGAATTTTGAGGAAAACATGTGATGACTGCTTCCCTTCTGGAGAGGATCACAGATACATGGATCCTGAGGTTGAAGCTCAAGCCGGAGACCAGGGAGATTGTTCTAACACAAACAGAGGACGTCTGCAGGACTCACTTTGTGATTTTGAAGATCCTCAGCAGACGGAGAGCTCTCAGGACGCTGATCCCAAACGAGGTGCCGGGTCTGAAGAAACCCCACAGCACCTCACAAATACTGCCCACGATTACCTGCAGAATATAATATATATATATGTTGGAGTTTTGTAGAATGAATACAAATATAAAAATATATATACAAAGGTTGTCGTATTAAAAAACCCAGCCTGGATCCCACAGTTCTGGCTAATTGTAGGCCCATTTCCAAAATGCCTTTTATGTCAAAGATCCTGGAGAAGATTGTCTACAGTCAAATTATGTTTTTTCTGGAAGAGAACAACATAGGGGAGGTTTTCCAATCCGGTTTTAAAACTATGCACAGCACTGAAACAGCGCTTTTAAGAGTCTTTAATGACATCCTCTTATCTACTGACTCTGGGGACTGCGTTGTGCTCCTACTTATTGACTTAACTGCTGCTTTCGATACAGTCGACCACGACATCCTGATCTCCCGCTTGGAGCAGTGGGTGGGCATTGAGGGAAAAGCCCTGGAATGGTTCAGGTCATATTTGAAGGACAGAACTTTCTCTGTCAGCCTTGGTGACTCCGAGTCATCCTCTGCTCCACTCCTGTATGGGGTCCCAAAGGGCTCAGTATTAGGCCCCCTGCTATTCTCCCTCTATTTGCTCCCTCTTGGGTCCATTTTTAGAAAGCACGGCATCGCATTCCACTGCTATGCTGACGATAGCCAGATGTATGTCCCTCTAACAAAGAAGGAGGGTTACTTAATTAGCCCACTGCTAAAGTGCCTAGATGACATAAAGGCCTGGATGGCGTGCAATTTCCTTAAACTCAATGAAGGAAAAACAGAAGTAATGGTTTTTGGTAGCACCACTGACACCACTTCTGTAGACCTGGGTCCCTTGAATCAGTACACCAAGCTCACCGTTACGAACCTTGGTATTAAAATGGACCGTGAACTCAAACTTGAGAGTCAGATTAAGTCGGTGGTAAAAACGAGCTTTTATCCCCTGAGGCAGCTAGCCAAAGTAAAACCTTTTCTCTCCAGACAGCAGTTTGAGACAGTAATCCATGCCTTTGTCCCCACCCGGCTGGACTACTGTAACTCTCTCTACATGGGGGTCAGTGGGTCCTCGCTCGCACGACTGCAGCGGGTGCAAAATGCTGCAGCAAGGCTCTTAACTGGCACACGGAAGTATGACCACATTTCCCCTGTTTTAGCTTCTCTCCACTGGCTGCCAATTTATTTTAGGATCCATTTTAAAATTCTTTTATTTACTTTTAAATCCCTTAATGGCATGACCCCACCATACCTTGCTGAGCTGCTACAGCACTACACGCCGAACCGCCCTCTCAGGTCAGCGGACCAACTGCTCCTGAATGTGCCTAAAACCAGGTCAAAGCTCAGAGGGGACGTTGCTTCTCTGTCGCGGCTCCCAAACTGTGGAACGCTCTGCCCCTGGAGATCAGACAGGCCTCCACACTGCCTGCTTTTAAATCGCTTCTTAAAACCCACCTCTTCTCCTCAGCGTTTTAACATTTGGCGTTTCAACATCTTTTAGAGTGTTGCTTTTTTGCATTTAAATTGTTTTTTGTTTTTACTTGTACTTGTTTTATGGTGTGTGAGCTGAGCTGTGTTTTATCTATTTGCCTGTACAGCACTTTGGTCTGGAGGTTTAAAGTGCTTTATAAATAAAGTTGTATTGTATGTAAGGGTTGATGCTGCATAATTTCATCAAACAAAATGGTTCGAGAAGAAGATGTAACAAACACAGATACAAAGGGACGAAGATGCATAATTTAAGGACACAGGCAGATGGTTTTTTGTGGAATAAATAATAAATGTAGATAAGGAGACGGAGAACTGACACTGCAGTCGAAGCGGTTGAAGGACGAGTGGAAGTAAAGACGAGGACCCAAGCTGTACATCTTCAGAAACATCTCCGTGAGGAACAGAGCAAGGAACAGGAACTCTGCATAGTCTGCAACAACAACATTACATGACCTGTTAGACGCTTTTTTTCCACAGCGACTTACATACTCAATACTGTGGACAATCCCCACAGGAGCACTTTGGGGTGAAGTGACACAACGACATGCTGACTGCAGTGGGGTTTGAACCTGTGACCCCCTGATCCCAACACCAACGCTCTAGTCCACTGCGCCACACGCCTCCCCAATAATAAGTATGCATATTCTACACTTACAAAGACATCTATATGAGGAAGCGAAACATGTTCAAGCCATTTAAATCATTAAGTGGTGGATAGAGCTGAATTAATCTGAATTTAACTCCCCAAATATTCGACTTTAAAATGATGGACAGTAATTCTAAACACCAAGTTACCTCGTTTTTTTGTATCTCTCGGACATTTCTTAAATATATTGTGCACAAAAAACATGTAAAACTGGGATTTTTTGGGACAACTTGCCTAATCCTACTTATTTTATTTAACATGTAAATATCTTATATAATATTACAAGAAATATAACAGGAAGCTTTTTGTTTTGATAACTGGATCTCATTAAGGAATTTTCTTTGAGTAGCATTTTTTTGCATATAAAAATGCTAATTAAAGTGTACCTATCGTGCTATATTTGAAACATATATTGTTGGGCCATACCCATATAAAACATGCCTGTGAATTTTTTTTTCAAAATACCAAACAGATCCTGCGTTTTAGCCATGCCTCATTTCGCTCTATTTGCTCTATTCCAGCCCTGTTTTTGCAAGGGCTGATTCTGTGGCTACAGCGCCACTTACAGGCCTGGCATATGAACTACAGCGTCTCCAGCGCTTTCGAGCGGTCTCTCATTCCCCTGATAGGTGGAGAGTTGCCCATATAAGCGGAGCTCCCCTTTTCTGACGTCAGAAAAATTAAAATAATTTAGAGATTTGGGTACGGAGGAAAAGAGAGGGTTGTGTTTTCTGACACACCGGGGACACATATTCATGTATAAAAGACGTACAAAAGTGCATTTTGCATGATAGGTCCCCTTTAAGGTTATTGCGATAGTTAGCATCTCTTTATACAACTTAAAAAAACACTTTCTGAAGACATTCAATCATTTGCCATGTCACACCGACTTGTATCTGAAAGTATAATATTAAAAACATTTTTATTCTACAAAATACCCTAAAAAAAATCCCAGTAATTTACTTTACGACAGGCTGCATTTCTTATTTTGTGTAGGAGTTTAACTTCTTGTAATCACTTGGAATTAATTGCGGGTTTACCACAAGGTGAGTTCCTTTTATTTCCTGCTTCTTTACACATACTCTCTCCAGTACAGGTTAGCTCTGAGTGTTAGCGATGCTAATGTAAACACAGACCATATTACGTCCAAAACACGTCACATTGTTTCTGACAGCGACGTTTCTGATTGGCCCGTGGGTTTAAAGCCCGCCCACATTTGAGTAATGACGTCATATCTGCAGCAAATCTGGATCAGCTCCGTTGTTCCCCGTTTTTAGAGATGTGGGTACGGAGGAAAAGAGAGAGGGGTTTATTTCCTGACACTTTGTGAGTCTCCTGACACACCGGACACACACCGGGCACACACCGGGGACACACGGGATACACCGGAGAACACACCGGGGACTTACTAGGACTACCAAACGGGGACACACCCATGGACTTTACCGGGGACACACCGGGGACACACCGGGACTTACCGGGACACACCGACACACCGGGACTTACCGGGGACACACCGGGGACACACCAAGAGACACACCGGGGACACCACCGGGGACACACCGACGGGATTACCGGGGACAACACAGGGACAACACGGGACACACCGGGGACGTAGCGGGACACACACCGGGGACACAACGGGGAACTTACTGGGGAACAAACAGGCGACACTACCGGGGCCACCACGGGGACTTACCGGCGCCACAACCGGGACCCACCACCGTGGGACTTACCGGGGACTTACCGGGGACACACCGGGGACTTACCAGGGACACACCGGGGACTTACCGGGGACACACACCGGGGGGACACACCGGGGACAGAAGGTGATGTAGAAAAGACATTAAAAAGTGCATTTTGCATGATAGGAGACCTTGAAGTCCCTCAGCGTGACTCACAGAGGAAGGTGGAGAGCCACAGCGGCTGGTTGTGATGAACGATGGCGACACAGATCGTGTTCAGAGCCACGAGACCCAGCACCGTCCAGTAGAAGGTTTGAGTCTTCACCACGCGGCGGATGGAGATTCGCAGCAGACGCTCTTTACGCCGGAAAAACGCAGTCGGACCTCGTTTAGCGCTTCGGATACTCGCTCTGTTGATCGGGACGCCTGCGGGACACAGAGAGGGGGAGGGTAGGTTAGTTTATAGTGGCGTGGACCCAGCTGTCACAACAAACAGGGAATGGGCTTTTACTTACTGACGAGTGTAAACCTCATAATATGATCATTTTGAGTTCAGACTATGGACCATGAAACTGCCTTGAGTTGAACCAAAGGAGCTGGAAATGTTACTCAATGTTGAAATGTATGTAAGATGTGTCTTTGTAAGAAGGGTAGTGTTTTTTGTAATGTTTTATTTGTGTTTCTTTCTGCACCTGAACCTCAGTGTAATTTGATCTTGAGAAGTGTTTGGAACTGCACACTGTAGACACGCGTTTTATTGGATAAAATGTGGCAGCTTAAGCCAACATTACTAATGTCCAGCTGTTGTCCCCGGACAGATGACAACAGACACCTTTTTAAAACCACAATACATCAACAGCATTAGTTATAAAGAAAGGATGAAAGACAAGTAGATGGAGGCGAAAGGATGAAAGAGAACAATACAATGCAAACAACACACGTTACTACATACATGTCACATACAGCTCATCACAGTGTGTGCAGGTCAGTGGCGGCGCTAGGGGGTGGCCACTTGGGCTCAAGCCCCCCCGGATGTTTTCTGAAAAGCCCTGAATGTTTGTCTCGCGGGTAATGTGCAGTACCGGAGTCCAACAGAGAGGCAGCAGCTGCGGGGACACTACCGTGCGTACTACCCCCCGAGCGAGGCTCTGGCGAGTCCACAGTCCACGCTAGCACCCCCTCCCGCCCCCGCTCAACAACTTCAAAATGGTGGCCCAGATCTACAATCCTAAATCCGCCACTGGTGCAGCAACAGAGTTAATCAAAGTGCTGTACATCAATAAATATATAGCAGCATAAATACATTTAGACAAAACCGATGTAAAAACACGAGACAGTAAAACCTTACTTACAGCCACACACTGAAAATCTCTCATACAAGATGTAAAAACACGATGAATGACTTTTTGAAACTCCGAAACAGTCTCCACATTTGAGAGCAGGGTAAAGACTCTCCTCTCAGGGCTGGATCAGGCTTACCTAGTTATACCGCTTTAGACTTTCAGGGGGCTTTCGTTTTTCCCCCTCTCGTCTTTTACTCCTCTTTCTCCTCCTGTATGATCTCATGTCCAATGAATGTGTCTTACTAACTCTGCATCAGAGTTTCTGTGTCTTTCTGGATAAGAAGTCAGATTTTCGACATCCTCCAGGATCATCGATCACGATCATCGATTACGTCGTTTTGGATAAAACCGTCAGCTAAATGTAATTATAATTGTTATGATTTGGAGTGTCCATGTTGTTATTTCATCATATATCTAACATGTATTGCATTTCTTGAGGGATCACTTCCTGGCTTTTACTTTAGGCTTTATACCACAGGTGTCAAACTCGAGGCCCGGGGGCCAAATCAGGCCCGTGGTGGATTTAATTTCGGCCCGCAGGATAATTTCTAATTCCTATTAGATCTGGTCCGCCGGTATATTGCACGCACACCTTCCCTCCATCCTGAGGGTCTCCTCCGCTCAGAGCCTGAGCCCAAACATTGATGACCTTGCACCCTGATGAGAAGCCTAGTATCTGAGCTAGCATCACAGAGCAGCAACCTGAGTTCAATGGATGCTTCCTTCTGCACTTCCTCTCTCTCACGACAGCAGGGCATGTTTGGTTTCTCTTTGAGGGAATAGTTTTGTTGAAGCTGTTGTTGGCCTGTGGGGAAATGTACTCATAAGAAGTGACTCTGGAGAAGCTGCAGATAGAGCCATGAGAAATGAATGCAGCTGATTATTTAATGTTGTTTTTATAGCAATAATTGAAGCTTTGTTAGTTCCAGGTTTAATATGTGCAATAAGTTCATTTCAATACGTTCTGCAATAAACATTGAACCAGTCCGGCCCTCCACTAGCACCCATTTTAAAATGTTGGCCCACGGAGTGTTCGAGTTTGACCCCCCTGGTCTACACCCTCTTACTTAACGATCCAGACTCACCCAAAGAGGAGACGTCTCCGTATTGTTCCTCCCCCGTCTGCCCTCGATGCCCGCCATCCATCCCCCTCCGTTTGATGGTGGTGGCTCTCTTCAGCACTGCAGACAACAACAACAGGTCAACATCAACAAGAGGAAGACACTCAGAAGCACTCTGAGAAGTAACGGGGAGCGCATGTGAGGGTCGTGACACAAAGCAGACTGTTGGGCAGCGGCACCACTAATATTTAGCTTTTATCAGACGCTTTGTGACGTTTTGAAGGTAGTTTGTCAACGGATTACAAGCCATTTAGACACCAGGGACTGTAGGTAATATCTCTGAGTGCAGCACAGAATTGCTTACAGAACGTTTGGCAACTTTAATCGCAGGTTTTTACTGTCTCTCTCTACAAGAGAAGGTGATTAAATATGTAGAAACCACTGAATAAAGCTTGCTCAGTGGACACAGGTCGGACGGAGCTAAAGGCTAACAGCCCGTCCACACAGCGGCGTACGTTGAAGCTTCCAACGCACGCCGCTGTGTGGACGGCGGGCCGTAATGGTTCGTCAGCCTGTTTCTATTATTTCGATAATAAAAAAATAAAGTAGTAAAAGTAGAAGTACTCAGATCTTGTACTTGTACTTAATATTAAGCTTTTATCTTAAGATATTGTGTGACTTTTTGCAGGTAGTTTGTCAATATTCAGATTACAAGCTATTTCGACACCGGGGGCAGTCGGTCATATCTCTAGAGCACAGATTTACTCGTCTGTGAGGCGGTAATTGCAACTTGAGACACGAGTTTTTCTTCCTCTACAAAATCAATGCATGTGGAAAACAGTGAATAAAGCCGTTCCAGTGGCCACAGGTCGGAGGGAGCTCAAGGTGAACCTACGATTCTGATTCTGAATCAAACCATTGGGATTACTCGTTGGCTCTACTGCAGGGGTGTCAAACTCAAGGCACGGGGGCCAAAACTGGCCGGCGACTTCATTTTCTGTGGCCCCACAAGAGCTTGCAAAGAATATAATATGTTTACATGCTACTTTACAGAAGCACGTTGCCCATGAACTACATGTCCCACAATGCATCTCAAATTTCACTTTCTCAGAATTTGACTTTCTCAGAATTTGACTATTGGCAAAATATGCCTTTTTTTCTCATAAATAGATTTTGTTTTCAAAATGTTACTTTTTTTGTTTTGTTTTTCCAGAATGTGGCTTTTCTTTTTAAATCATTTTGTGACATTCTCACTGAAGAGACTTTCAATTATTTGCCCTAGACCTCTGCTTTCAGATGTAGTTAATTATGAAGTTATTACCCTATCCGATAATAATCCAAAGCAGAGGCAACGTAATATAACACATTATTTTATATATATTCAATATTTATATATCTTTTTTTATCTCAGTGAGGCAGGCACACTCATGATGCAATACAGAGAGCTTAGTCTCTACGAGGATCATCATGTGATCTGAGAGGGAGGGTTGGGCTCATCAACGCTGCGGGTCGATGAGATAAGAATGATCCCTAATGTGTGTGTGATGATGATGATGATGATGATGATGATGATGATGATGATGATGATGATGATGATCCAAACAGCTGCAAAACCGGCCGCTTCTATTTCATGATTTCATCGGCAAACCATGCTCCGAGGCGACGTGGCGCTGCATGCATTTCTGTTTCTGAGCCGTGCCGTGCACACATGCTGCGAGTGTGTGTGTGTGTGTGTGTGTGTGTGTGTGTTGTGTGT